>CM026208.1:3468289-3508289 GCA_014839995.1 Xenentodon cancila
ATACATACATATATACATATATAGTAGCTGTATTTTTTGTTGTGTTTCCTTTTAAAATTTTGCATGTTTTTTAACACATCCTACAAAAACCATCGTTATAGGGTCCTTCCATGTGTTAACCAATCAGAATCCACCAAATAATACACGTGTGTGAATTATTCATGAGGTGGTGCATTACCGGGACCTGTCCCTAGGGGGTACTGTCATAATACACAAATTACACACAAAGTCAGGTTTTTGTGAATTGTAAGGTCATCCCCTAAAACTTTGGAATCATGCTTTTTAGACCTATTTAAGCACCCTCCCAATTTTTTTCCTCTCATTTATTATGAGGACATGGGCTATGTCCTCATAATACAAAATGTCCCATTTGTGTGGCGTGTAAACTGGAAAAATGTCCTTATAAACCATAGTAACAAACACACACACACACACACACACACACACACACACACACACACACACTCTCAAGTGTTTTTCTTGCATCTACTCCTCACAGCAAGACCCCTCTTTTCGTCCATCTCCTGTCATTATCTTATCCCTCACTGATGGCTGCGTATGTGTGTGAAGCTGATAAAGCCAAATAATGAGTAAACACAGACACTCTGGTCACCCTTCCTATTAAAGGCCATCTGAGCTGCAACACCTTTCTCCTTTACCATGTCTGTTTTTCTCGTTGTCTGGCTCTCCTTACACAGTTTCCCTGTGAGCCTCGACTTTATTGCATGCCGCTTCTTTCTTCTCTACAAGACGGTTTATTTTACTGGCTGAGTAAAGCTGCAAATCATTGACCTTTGAGCCGTCCAGTGCAGCTCCTGCTCACTCAAACTGCCCACCAGGCCATCACAGCTGTGTGCTGCTTTGCTCAAATGTACTTTTACATTTCTCTCGCCAAAAAAAGGGATTCTTGTATCTATGGACAAGAAGTATTCTTTAATCTGTTTAGTATTGCTAAAAGAGAAAGAAGGAATATTACATAAAATAACCCTTTTGTAGGCCACTGATTGCTTCTGACAAAGTTTAAGAACGTACTCCAATTTTTTTTTTTTACACATGCCCATCATCATCAACATGTTTTCAGGCATGCTGCACAGATGCTGCATGTGAGAACTCAAACATCTGCAAGAGTCAAACCTCCAGCAAGCTTCTTGTAAACAAAACGCAACAATTTCCACACTGCACGTTTTCTATTGAGTCCTGCACCCTCTGTACTCCAGCCAGTCGACACTTTGTAGTATTTCCAGCTGTGAAGGCACATCCTCAGCGGACGATTTCCCACTGTGAAGTGCATGTGTGGACAGCCAATATGTTCCCGCTGCCAGTTCGTCACATACACATGCCTGGCCAGGAGACCTCTCTGCCTGCTTTTAATGCACTGGGAACCCCTCTAGTGTCAGCCAAGACAGCACATGTTATTATACATTAGTCATTTATCAGAGGAGAACTCTGCAAAAAGTCACATTTTTAACCTTGTTAACATCTCCATAAAGGTGTTTTCTAGCTGCCACAAGACATATGAGCAGTCTTAGTCATTAAATGCTGTGACTGGGGATTTCTGCTTTTAATCTGCAAAGCACCACCTACAGTCTCAGAAAGTCAGACGGCCTGAGGTGGAGGAACCATCGGTGACTATTTGGAGATGGGCCGTACAACTATTTTGCATTTGTGAAGAACCAGTGAAATGAGAAGCTATGAGGAGAAGTTAGCCTGGAGCTAGTGGCTAGGATTAGACACAGCTGAGTGAGTGGGTGCTGGCTGCTACCCACTGCTGGCTGGTGGAAATGTGGGCGGAGTAAAATCAGCATATTCACAGACCCAACATCGCTGAATGAGATAAAAAATAAAATAAAAGGTGTAGGCTCATCCCTCTGCTATTTTAAGACATTGAGGGATTTTTTTGTATAGAAAAAAGTTTGAAATGAACACATGCACAGATGAGGTTGTTGGTGAATAATGACTGCTAGAATTGGGGTTGAGAAACAATCGCACAGACTCTTGGCTTAGTATCAGTATTTAAAAAATTATAAGTGATCATCGGTTTGAGCAGGAACTTTGTCTGCACACTGTCCAAAACTATATCTGGTGTTTGTGTGAAAAGGCTAGAATGAGAAAGATATTCTGATAAAAGACACAACATACACCTGCATCAAGACTTTAAGCCCCATGAATTAAGTGCAGTTTTTCTTGACAAAACTAAGACAGAAGTAGCCTGAGAAAAAGTCTGCACAACCATCCGAAGCTGCAGATACAAAAAAATCTTCTTCTGTATGACTTTATTAGTCTGTCACATTAACTTAACCCTGGACTTTGCTTGAGTCATTGCAAAACGTTTATTCTTTTTTTTTTCCTCTTCAGATTTTCAGGTGTGTTTGGGATCATTGTCTTTGGCGCCCATTTCAGTCCAACGTAGCTGCCTGATAGATTACCTAATGCCTGACTGTAGAACATTTTGTTGTGCAGCAGATGGGTTCATGGTTTACACATTGACTGCAAGGTGCCCAGGTCTTTAGACTGCAAAACACCTCCCCAATCGTTACTACCCCACCACCATGCTTGGCAGTTCGTATGAGCTGTTTGTGCTGATATGTTTGGTTTTATTATAATATATTTTATTATATCTATTTCACTTTTCTCGAAGTGTTATTTTTTTTCTCCACCACTTGTAAAATTTGAAACCTAGGCCCTCTAAAGTAATTGCTGATGTCTTCCTTCTTTGGTATTGCATTAACGCTTAGCCAAATTCCCCAAACCAACAACCTGCCAAAACATTTGCTTTTATAGAGCCGGTCCCACTTGCTGAAGATCAGTTAATCAAGTGCTGTTGATGGGCAGCAGCTGTAGGTTGTAGGATTTTTACTGTCAAACACGCCGACTCTGCAGTTTGGTTTTTTTTTTGCTTTTCAATAAATAACAACATGTTTGATTTATCCTATGTTTTGTTTTGGTCTTGTCTTGATATATATTTTCTTTGTGACCTGATTTTTAGTGTTGGGATTCTATGGACTGAGTTTTGTTTATTCTTGAACAAAAAAGTTGCTCTTGAACTTTAACTTTAACTAACTTTAACTAAAACTAAACAGCTTGAAAACATTAAACTTACAGAGAAATAAGACTGTGGCAACAATTTACGAATTATGTTTTACAAGAAAAACACAGGAATGAAGACATAGACTATTTAACATAGAATATTTGTTTGAAGAAATAATATATCATGAAAATTGAACTTTGTTTAATGTATACAATTAAGATGAGGAGAGTTTTTAATGGGTCACTACATTTTCTGTAGCATCTGGGGATAAAGAACTGGTTTATAGCCACATGAAAAAAGCATTTTCCCAACACTTCTTGTTTTGTCGTCTGTTTCCTGTTAGCATGGAATTATTTCGACAATGTCTTCATACATACAAACAGCCAGAAAATAACCTGTGGTTTATGTGAACAGTCCCTATTCAGCGGTTAAATACTACCACAGACACGCACCAAAAACAGTGAGGAAAATGCATCTGTGCACAACTTCTGACAACAAGAACAAGGAGATGGAGATGAGGATGATGGTGATGGCAACGGTTTTACTTTTTTTTTGTCTACATAAAAATACAAGAGTATTATTTTGAGATTTTTCCTTTTACTCAGAAACCCATTTCGACTCTACTCGCTTCGGTCTCAGTCATTTTCCATTACAGTTCAATAACACCTCCATGTGGAAGGGGCCTCTTTCTCGTTTTGCGATCATTGGCCACGAGGCACAGACATGTGGGGGCTGCATTGTTGCACCACAGACGAGGTTTACTTGCCATTTTATGCTGCACCACAGTTTAGTTATAAAGTAAATAGCGGTTGCTGTTGCCGAGTTTTAAATATGGTGTGAAAGAGTTGCAAGACGTCACTCTGGCCAGTCAGTGGCCTGCAGCCTGGTGAGGTCGCATGTTTTGTTTGGTTGGAACCCCGTCCAAGTAGGTGTGAAAAAAGAAGGTTCTTAGCGGTACCATCACCTAGTGGGAAACCTTCAAAAACAGAGTAAAGTGGAGGCGAGCCGAGTAGGTACTAGTGGAACTGCCCCAACAGTGGTATCTGCTTGTATTCAAGACAGTGCTGGACCAGGCTGGAGCGGTAACTGGCGCTCAAGAGCAAAAACACCCCAATTCTTCTGCAGTGTTGCTTTAATTAGATGGTCATTTTGAAATTGTACCTGCAAAGTAAACCTTTGTTGGAGAGTGAGATTTATCCAGGCATTCAGCATGTTGAGGGTTATGTTGAGGACAAGACGCTTTTATTTGCACTAAGTATTTAAGTCAACTGCTCTTCTCTCCCAAGAGGAAGATCCCAGTAGATACTACTTAATTGCCACTTTAGATGACTGGAATGAGAGAGCAAATTAGATGAAAGTGTTCATTTTGACCTCAGCTTCAATTAATTTTTCAGGTTGAGTACGTCCAAACCACATACTTTACATCTAGAGAACTGAACAACCTGTGAGGTCCCTCGTGGATAAAAACGTTTCAGGGTGATCAGTAATCTATTATGAAATTTTTTTCAGGTGCAGGGTTTCAACATGTGCTCAATATCTCAGCCTACCTCGGTAGATTTGCCTGCTCCCTTTGGGTGACAATTAGCTCAAAACAACTACGTGCGCACCAGGCTCAAGGGACAATTAGCGTGCGGCGAGTTGGAGATTTGTCATGTTTGTAACACAATGCCACAACACAACCACCCACTGTGGAATTGACTCAGTTATGACGCTCATAGGAGCCAAACACTTTCTTGCTCTCTGACAGTCACACAGGCGCAGACATATAAAAATAAATATGGCAATGTTGGGTGCATGAGCCTGCCACAGGCCACTGATCAGATGACAGGACAATGTAAGATCATTAGAGCGCTCCGCTGTGTTCAAGAGTCTGAGGAAACCTTTACCTACAGAATACCGGAGTATGCCACTAGTAGGAAAGAACCATCACTTTGTGTCTTTTTCAAGCATTAGAATTCCTCTATATGTCTACCTTTTTTGTAGGAGATGGACTATCAGCTGCGTGCATGATTAACATTCATCTCTCTCACTGCAGCCAATGACTGTGAGAAAATGTCAGAGGAAAAATGTGAGAACTTCATGGGCGTCAATCAGAAAATCGAATCGGAAGTTGAGATTTTTTTTTTCAAGCTTCATGAGGCAGAATAGAGGTTGTGATAGCATTATTGAAGCTTTGACCATGTCTTCTATAATCGGTATTGATGGGCTTTTCTTATTTTCACAAACCCTCAACAAATGGGTGAATAAGTTACACCTTTTACTTTGCTTTGTTTAATATAAGGCAAATAAATATATTAATGAAGAATAAGATAACACATTAACATGTAATATCAAAAGAATGTTGCTGAAGCCACAAATCAGGAAAATAAAGGTGATTCTTACATTTTATATCTTATAAATATGTTGTTTTTTTTTTAATCATTTTTATATCTCACATGGGCCAAGTTAAAGATCTAGTTAAGTTATGACAGATAAAGCAACACCTTGATTTGGGTTGAGGTTCATTTTTCACTAAGATTATCTGAATGTTGTTTGTTTTGTTTATCATGGTTGAACTGGCAAACAAAGGCTGAGGAATGAAGCTGGAGAACATTGTTATGCCTAAAATAATGTTTGCCGTTTTGGTGACATTTAGGGGCACTTGCTGAAATAAGTGATGCTGAGAGAAGAGAAGAAAGAAGGTTATTCAGATGTCTACCTCTTCCTGTCCTATTTATTTATTTACTTTGGGCTAAATTACCTGCCAGCCCCTCAGCAGGGGTCTTTACCACACCAAACCACACCAACAGTTTTGTGAGTTTAGATTTGCTAAAACCAATCATGCAAATAATCAGTTTCTTTGGCTAGAGGTGTGGCAATAAAGCAGAGATAATAAGAATTTGTGGTCTACCGAACCTTCGTATTCACACAGATCTAGTTGATAGTTACTTTTAACCAACTACAGCCCTACCTTTTTTAACTTTCTTTTCCACAGATACCAGGCAAAAACCGTAGGCCTTCAAATTAAAGACAACTTACAGCTTGGAATCAAAATGACCTTTGTCATTTGACTTCTGTACGATACAACGACTAATGCCCGGTTATTAGCGGCGCTCCATGAGAAGGAATGTGTGTCCTTAAACTGAAGGAGGACAGTGTAAACAAACTGTCTCTCTGTCTCAGTCTCCTCTTACTGTTTTCTTCTGGTAAAGGAACCCCATTTACTGTCTCCTTCTGTCCAACCATTTAGTAGCCTTTGACTCTCGCTGCCTCCTTACATGTTTGGCCAGATCTTTATCTTTATCTGTCTAGTGTTGGATAGTTCTGGGTGAGGGCCAGTGACTTCTGCTGGATGGAAAACAACTGGCTTGTCTCCCTCTCACCATCTCGTACACACATGCACAGAGAAACACACACCGACAAATTGGCCCTGGGTGGTCCTGTGTGTGCTTGTGGCCTGGCCAGTTATCTGAATGACTGACAGCTGGCATCCAGCTGCTGCAGATAAAAACCATACACAGCCTGAGACCGAATGGCAGGCAGACACACACAGACTGCCAATCAGTGTAAACACTTCTATAAATCCAAGATGAATTCCTCAGTAATATGTTAAATCCTTAGAATGAGGACAGCTTTTAGAGTCAAATGACAGTGCATTTAAAATAGGTACAATTAAAAATTTGACTTTAATTTATGCCATTGACAAAAAAATGGTTAAGAGACTGTGTTAAATACATTTTTGTTTTCCTCTCATTTATTCAAAATTTTAGAACAAGACTTACCAGATCTCACTGAGTTTACAAAAAAAAAAAAAAAAAAAAATGGTATCAATCCTCAAAAAGGAAAATTATATGATATTGTTGCACTAAAACTGAGAAACCGTCTCTCCAGCAGCTATGCCAGCATCTCCCTGTTCAGGGTCGCGGGGATCTGCTGGACCATATCCCAGCTGTCTTTGGGTGAAAGGAAATTAAATAGATAGAAAAATAAAAACTTGTAATTACAAACAGTTTGAAGGTTGAAAATGTAGGGTGTTATGTTTGCAGCTTGGCAACAATCAAATTCATGAGATCACGGCCCTGGATGGAAACACATGTGAGCTCTCAGCAGACATGGATGGAAACTGGCAGTTGGCAGTTCGATACCTGGGTCCCACTCAAGAACAACTACCGCATCATGCTATTTGTTGTTCATTCTTTTAGCTTCACTGCTCTTTCTACAGTCTCCAATTTTAGTCTTAGTGCTGCTTAGAGAGGCGTTGAAGTCCATACATGTTCCTGCAGCCACGTCTGGATGAAACAGTCCAAATTCGTCTACATCGGTGCTCCAAGCGCTTCCAGTTTATGTGCCAGTGATCAAACATGATCAGTGACAACTAACAATATGTCTTCCCCCGTTCCATTTTACTCCTACCTTACCTCCTCCTTCTCTTCAATTCTTCTGGATTTGGCGTATTAGAGCTTAAACTAGGCATTAGTTGGGCTTTGGAAAGCTCAGCTAGTTACTCATCATAACATGTTGAAAAGTGCCGAGATTAAGCAGCAGCAGCATCCCCGTCGATGTAGAAAGTCTTGAAAAGATCAGCATTCTAATGGAAAAATAAGTTTTGGTAGAAAATGTTCAGACAATGCAATGAAAGACGCAACATAACCAAAGGTGCAGCAGCCGGTTGTGACGAGCGTCTCTTTAAGAAAACCTTGTTACATCTGTGTAGCGGCGATGCTGTCAGTTTCATAATAAAGGCTCCAAAATTGTACAATGGCTTTTGCCCCCTTACTCAGTTCCCTTCTGGTCACTTCCCCGCTTGGCTTTCACTATCAAATGGTTGTGGTTGGTTATCAAAAACAGACATTTCTTGCTGTTAGAATTATACAGGATCAGGTTAACATCGTCCAAAAGGACATGGCCTGAGTTTGGTACATGGTTACACCTGAAATATGCCAGAATACCATCCATGGGTTGACGTTCCCGCTGTCTCTTTGGGATACTGCTCTATTCAGAGTTTCAGCCAAAGGGATGGTGTTTGAATTAGTCGGGTTTCCGTGACATCTCTTATTCTCTCCTCATATTGCACTTTTTTCCCTTAATTCTCTTTGCAGAATGAAGTTATGCTCCTTCATGATGGTGTTCATTTAACAAGGCTGCCTCTGCCGTTGTCTGAAATTGAATATGAAATTGAATATCCCTCCTTCCTTTTACCAACAATGCCCGGAGAACTCCATTCTTGTCTCATCTGACCACAGAATTGATCGCCAACATCTTTCTTCCTTTTCCAAACAAGGTTTTGATTGTCTTCCTGAAAAAAGTGGGTCTATCTTGATTGGTGCACCATTTGCCTTGAAATGTCAATACCAGAATTGCTCAGATTCATCAGGATGACCTTGTTGGTGATTCCTAAACCTTGAGTGAAGATGGACTTGGTGAAAAAAAAAAAAAGTTTTGACCAGCAATGTCTTCAAGCAAGACAATAATCAGAAATATTCAGGCTTCACTCGCTCTTTGGATGATGTGAAACAGAACGGTTTTTGAAAGTAGGTCATCTAGCTTCAAAGACTTGAAGATTATTGTCAAATTGTAATGAAATAAGAGTTACTAAAACTATTGTGGAAATGACCTGCTTAGTGAAATGGTTAGGACTGATTCTCTGTCACGCTGGTGTCGTGTCATTCACTTTTATTTAGGATATACTTTCAGTTTACAGCTAGAAGAAAGTTCATCTATCCATCAACTAAACCCCCCCATTCCTGGTCAGGGTCACAGGGGTCTGCTGGAGCCTATCCCAGCTCTCTTCGGGTGAAAGGAAGCAACGTCATAAATAAAATACATACCCGTAAATAAATAAATAAGCAAAAGCAAACACAAAGAATATCAGGAATATTATTATTACTCCTCACCTTTTTTCTTTTTACTCCAAAAATATATAATTGACTCCTGAATAAGAAGAATCCTTCACCTGTTACATCTGGTCTTGAGTCTGACAGGAGTGTCTGCTGTCACAATGTGGGGTTACGTGATTGCAATCATCTTGTATTGTACATTCAATCAGTCCCAGCTATATCCACGGTCATCATTATCCGTCTTATGTAACCAGGTCTTTGCGAGCTGAAGTTGAGGAACACTCACAGGCACTCGCATATAAAAATACAACCTTTAAAATCAATTCAGTCTGACTTGCCACTTCGAATAACACATCACAGCTTTGAGCTGATTGAATCTACAGCGGGGTTCTGATCAGTAATACTTCAAATTCCACTCACACACAAGCCCTTCATGCTTTTCCTCCACAGATGACTTATGGTGTATCTTGAAAATGCATTTTGTGTGAGAAGAGTTCTGCACAAAGTTCACATTCTCAATTTTGTATACCAATATTGCATTTGTATTGGCACAGAAAGCCATTTTTTTCCACATAGAAGTATAAAAAATGTTTTATTATTTGAAGACTAAGCCAAACCAACAAATATTGAATTATATGATCTTGAAGGATAGGTTTGTATTTTTTAAAAGGCTCTCTTTGAAGCATACACTTATGTAAAAATAAGGCTTTGAATTACTGGTATGATGAATAGAAATGATTGCTGTAGACATAAATCTAATTAGAATTGACTAGAAAGATTTACTCTGCTGTGATAATTGTACTTTAATTACTTTTTGTACAGTTCCTGATACATTAAAATACTGAGTAGAATCTTCAGCTGCAGTTATTTGATTTTAGATGCCACAAATAAATATGAACCCAAATCAGAAAATCATGGGACATGATGAAAAATCTAAATTTAAGGAAAAATGCTGTCATGCAACCAGACACTGGAACAGTTTATTCCTTAAGACTGTCGGTCTGATGAACTCTGGCAGTCACAGAGCAGCACGGAGATTCGTACTTCTGTTTAAACCACACACACACACACACACACACACACACACGCACACACGCACACACACACACACACACACACACACACACACACACACACGCACACACGCGCGCACACACACACACACACACACACACACACACACACACACACACACACACACACACACACACACACACACACACACACACACACACACACACACAAACACAGACATGCACACACACACACACACACACACACACACACACACATACACACACACGCACAAACACAGACATGCACACACACACACACACACAAGCACACACACACACTCTTAAATGCAACTCTGCACTGTAATTCAACTTTATTTTATTTTTTAATTGGTAACAGTTGCCGTGCAGTAGCTACTGGTACAGTTATTTTTACCGTCTACCACTGTCTCTGCATCACCACTCATATGCATCTGTCACTGTACACAAACACACACACACACTTGTGCACGCACACAATTCCGAACATATTGTGATTTTATTTTTTTTAAGGGATGGGGTTGTATTTTTGAACTATTGCACTGCTGTTTTCACTCTACTGTTTTATTTGGTAATTAAATAAAGCAGTTTGTAGGTTTGTTAGATAAAAATGTGTACATATTGTTTGATTTAAATTCTGACATTTGACCCAAAAGCAAGTTAACCGACTCCAAATTCCTCGTTTGTGTATGTTAACCTGCCAGTACAGCTGATTCTGATTCTAAGTGAGTTTGAAATTCACTTGGAAAAAAGTTTTAAAACTGTTTTTTTTAGGGTTCTTCTGTTTAATTTAGTTTTTTTAAACAGCTGTTTGAGTGAATAACTAAAATCTTAAAAAAACCCAACATGTTACTCAAAATAAAATGAGAAGTGCACTCAGGCCTATGAAACCTCTTTCGAGCCAGTAAAGAATGCATAAAGAGTTTTGAAACAGCCACCACAGCCACTGCATTAAAGCCTTGGCCCCAGCGTGCCCAGTGCACATCACACATCACACATCACACATCACACATCACAGCACCTGAGGTCATAATTAAACACCTGCGGCAAGCTTTGGGTCAAGATACTACAGAGATACTGTACAAAAGCTCATTTCTCAACCATGATTTTTTCAGCTTTGTTGCTGTTTGTTTTAGGGGTGGAGTCAGGCTTTGAGTCCACCTCAACTCCCTCTTTTTATAAGAGTTATATGTTTTATGTTACCAGCATTCAAGCTACAGCCACTTCCAAGTTGATGTTGATGTGATGTGTTTATATGTTGTTGGGGAAGCTGGATTATACTTCTATAATCAGAATATGTGATGTTGCAGTGCCCCGTAGATATGAGTGGCTCACTGAATAAAACATTTTCCAGACCCAGGCCAGCTGAAACAAAGCGACAGGTTGTGTCATATCTGACTTTTCCAAATAAATCATCTCAAGCACAGACTAAAGGGCATTTTTCATAAAATGTTCCCTTTAAGAGGTTAATGAGACAAAACATGAAATAGCTTGGGTTCATACTGTCTGGAGTGAAATAAAAACCAAAGTAAATGTGATAATTACCATATTTTGTAACTGAATTTTTCCATCCATCCCAACTTTTTTCAAGTATATTGGTCCAAACAATCCAGCAAATAGCACTATTTAAAATGTCAAGAAACTCTCCTGTATGTATTTACTGCAAATCGCCTTGAAACAGGTTGAAAAAATGATTAGTGTCTTGATTTAGCCGTCCTAAACTATTAACAGCAACAGTTGTTCCTGTAAATTCACTGAGCAGCAATGAACAGTAATGAAGATGTCCTCTTTATTCTGCCTCCGCTCCCCAGCCGTGTATTAACAATCATCTCACAAAGCTGCACACTGTTTTCCTGGTATATTTCACAACAAGTCCCTAATGATGGCAACGCTGATGGTGCGAAGGGTCCAGCGGTCCACGTTCAGTTTATTTGAATGTTGAGTCTGTCATATAGGTACTGCGTGTTTACTTCACAACAAAATAGCTGTCAACACTTAAACCCTCATAGCTGTACGTGCAACAGCACAAATGTGTGATTTGGAACGCAGCCATGTTCTTGAAGTGTTTTCAGCTAGCTTTTCTGACGATGCGCCATCTGTCACCATTCCCATGATGATTGATTTCATTCTTTGCACAGTTTGCAGCTTTTCCTGTACCCCTAATACACCTCTCTGGATCACCATTTCGCACAGCATTCCATTTGTCTCTTGTTATGCTACTATTACTACGTCATAAGGCAGAAAACAGTGTGATACAGTGGCAGAAAGAAGTCTTACAGTATTCCGACTCGGTACATTTCACAGTGCTCAGGCTGGATAAAGGTGCAACAGGGGTGTAAAATGGTTGTGTGAAAGGGGCTACTTTGTGGGGCGGAGTTATTCACGCTTTCAAGGTGGCCTGTGAAGCCCCGTGTAAGCACGGTTTTAGATGCTGAATTATATTTGATGCTATCTGTTTTCACTTTTTTAGTGCACTTAGTATTGATTATGCATGGTCCATAGTAACTGTATGAAGGAGGCCACTGTTCAACTGTGGTTTTGCAGCATCTCTTTATTGCTGCTTATCCTCAATATTGTAGATTGCTTTTTGTTTTGCATTGAAGCTGCATGTGCATTTGGCACATAAAACATCCTGTTGTTGGTTTCTGCAAAAGCTTTGACTTTTTAGCTGACGCACCGCAGGTCACTGACCTCAGACTTCATTGTACTCCCGCTGACACAAAATACAAGACTACGAAAAAAAAAACATTGCTCAACTCTCGCTTGGTTTTTAGTACCTGAATCTCACGTAACATGTAGGTTCCTTAAGTGTGGCATGTGAGTGTGTAAACCAACAAACGGAGAAAGTACATGCTGCTGAGTGGCGCTCAGCAGAAACATGTTTTCAGCCCATTAAAAGGACTCTTTCAGGTGTTTGAAATACATGCGAACATCTGACTGAAAGAACATATTTTTGATCTGTGGAGCATGAGACCTTTCATCTCCAGTGTGGCAGGTGAATCTGGTACATTCCCACCCTCCTCATGCACACGTTCCTCCTCAACACATCGATAGCACACAACTTCCTGCAGAAACTGTCATACGACAACGTTTCCTAGGGACTCTAGGGTGGAAGGTAGAAAGGTCCACATGAAAAATACAATTACCCAATGTCCATAATTTTCACTATAAAAGATTTATAGTCTCTCTGTGAAACCAGATTTGTTCAAGGTGAATTTTACCACTGAGAGATCATTGTCCTACTATGTTTCGGAAGGGATTTTGAGCCAAGGAGAGTTGTAGTTTATCCAGTGGTAGTGCTGGATTTACACACATCAGTGCGCTGGGAGTATAGGGGGTGTGAGGGAATAAGGGGTGTTGAGGAGGAGAGAGGGGTGGAGGTTTTCAAATGTCAAGTCCAGAGAGATTAACAAGCTAGCGAGGGAGGACTGAGCTCGGTTTTAGTCTACCGCTCCCCCCTTCTGCCTCCTCGACTCCAACATCCTGTCTCTCCAGCACGCTGTTCACCATCTCTCCTTCCTCCCTCTTTTCACACTCTAACATCCTCGCTGTCTTTCTGCACACACTCATAAGCATGCACTCTTGTGTCATCCTCTTCTGTCTTTCAGTCACTCGCTCTCTCTCCCTATCTCTCTTCTCCCACTTGCAACATATATTTTAATGCCCTTACAGTGTGGGGATTTGGTGATTGAGAAGCAGTGAAGAAGAAAAAATAGTCTGAATACATTCTAAAAAGGGGTTAGTGGTGGGAACAGAGAAGTGGTCTCTCTCATTGTTATGCATGAAAAGTCTGGCAGACGAAGGAGAAGGGAATGTGGGAAGAACAGAGGCGTATAGAAGAGGAAAGCAGCAGCGTTTTTATGTAGTCACTTCATAGAAATAATCAGTGGGACTGTTATATTCAAGGGCAGAAACCTGGATTTTGAAACCAGCTGCAAAATGTTCTGCTAAAATGTTTACAATGACAAGATAAGACTTTGCTGATAAAGCTCGGGGAAAATGTGAGATAAGTGTCTAAATTTGACAAATTTATGCAGGTGAGAATTTTCTAAACAAACGCACTTGTATTTGAACTAAAGTTGAAGCAAATGGGCTCAAAGTTAAAGTTGTTTGGTTTTTCTCAACTGGTGAAACGAGATGACATTAGTTGTAAATTTAGTGCTGCGTAAATACACAAAACTAAACTGAACTGAAACGAAGCAGTAGCCTCAAAAAATATTGGAGAAAGAGGTTTCAGCTAAGTGTTAGATATAACCAGTGTAAAAACAAAAAAACAAAAAACAATGTTGTCGATACAGGAATACCTTATATCATAAGATAAAGGCCGAACATGACTAACTAAACGTGTAATAGTAATTTTCTTTTTTCTCAGTTCTTTAATTCAGACATGTCTTCAGTGAACAGTGGGGCAGCTGGGAGATTTAATAACTTTAATCTGCCAGGACCAATTCCACAAAACACCTCGCCTCAAGGTGTTCCCTAAAAGTCTCACCTTATGTTACTTTGAAGTCTATTTATCTTGAGAGTATACTGCAATTAACTAGTTTGACATAGATACCAGCTCAAAAAACAAAATGAAACAAGGTTTTTCTAGATCGCAATACTGCTTTTTTCATTTCTTTGAACACTCAGTTTGGATATCTCAATTCCCAGCTCCTGACATCACTTTCCAGATTGGAAAGTGATGTCATTTAGACTCCAGATCTCCACAATGTCATTTGTTACAGGGTGTTTATTAATTGTAAGTAATTGGTTATGGATTAATTGCTTTTTAAAAATGTATATTACATGTATAATATGTACATATAATAATGTGAATTTATTTTTCCTTTTGATTCACTAACTGCTTTATTTTTACTCTCGTTTAGTCTCTTGCACTGTCACACTCATTTTCTCTTATTCACCTCTGCCATAATATCCACTTAATTGACATAGTGCTGGGAAGTGATACGCAGTGGTTGCAAAAGATGACTGAAATGGCTTTTCTGAGGTCCTTTGATGTCTTTTTTATTGTTTGTTTTTTGGCCAATAGTAAAGAGAGGAAATGATAAGTGCAATAATGCTGAACGAGGGAAAACACATTTGCCTAAAAGAAATATGGCAAGCTACAGCGAAGTACAACGTCACTTTGACAGGACTGAACATTTATTCTGTAGCCGTAACAGAGCGTTCCCTTACACAGTGT
Source organism: Xenentodon cancila (assembly GCA_014839995.1). Lineage (NCBI taxonomy): Eukaryota > Metazoa > Chordata > Actinopteri > Beloniformes > Belonidae > Xenentodon > Xenentodon cancila. The sequence continues at coordinate 3,483,371 of CM026208.1, forward strand.
TGCGTCGCCGCCCTTCAGGACATTGGCGTACACAGTCTCACTTTGTCCACCAATGTCATGAAGGACGTTGGCACAAGTAATCTAAAATATAATATGTTACACAAACTATCCTCAAGCTTTGAGCTTAAATGTTCATGGTTTTCTTCTTAGTTGTACTTCAAGAATCCCAGCAACCAACAGAATGGACAAACAAACCCTAATAAAAATATAAAAATAATTTTTATGCAGTAATTACACTGTATGTAAACAGCAAGGAGGCTTGCAATTATAAGGGTAAAATAAGTTGTTCAGAAAACAGTGGTCGATAACCTGCCACCTTCAGATATGGTGATGGCAATTCCTTATTCTTTTTGTATTAAATATTTGACCATTTGGTAACTTATGACTTGCTTGACTGTATAAAGTTCCATAAGCTGTCCTCTTCTTTCCCCAAGCTCACAGTTTATGATTGCACTACAGTTTTATGCTCTGGGAACTTTCCATTCAGGAATATCTGTTTACTGAACCCAGTAGTGAAGTTCTTCCCTGGACTACAGGAAGAGGAGATAGTGGCACTTGTGTGTTGTCACAGATGCTTCCCAAAAGGATGCAAATGATTGACAGGACACACATGAAGATACATTATTTTTTATTTTTTAGAACGCCTATTGTCCTAATTAAACAATGGACCACACATAGAATAGGAATGTTGTTCAAGGTTACCAGTTGGGATGTACTGTTTGTGCCACCCTTGCCATGCCAGAGCTCATTAGGAAAAGGCTAATACCTGACCTGGCATTTGATCCAGCGTTTGGCAGTCTCTTCTCCAAACTTTTCTCAGCCATCAGAGGATGCAGCAGATGAAGTTGTGTGAAAAGTCCGGGCAAAGAGAGGGCAGACAGGGCTGAGCAGCAAAGCTGGAGAGGTGAAGGATCATGCTTCACATCTCTACCTCATGTCTTCACTCCTTTCAGCAGCGAGGGTGGAACTGGATTTACCTGATAGTGTACAACATTGGAACAAGGACAAGGTGTGGGATCAAAAAGTTCAGAGAGTGCGCCTATAAAAAAATAAAAACCTTCACCTGATTTAAATTTGAGCCTTTGAAGTAGTCACCTTCTCTGCTCCCAGTGTTCCTCTCACAAGACGCTCCCTGAAAGTCAAGGTGACAAGTTTGAAAGGAACAGTGGCCAAATATACATGGGACTTTCTTTTTCTTTTCAAATAGGCGTAGTCTTTGATCTTTCTGATCACGTCTCGTACCTGAACACTTACTGTAGGACTAAGAAAAACCATGACCTTGCAGCTGTGTAGGATTATTGAAGAGGACTGTAGAATCAGTGCGCTATTAAAGAAAAAGAACGTTGTTTTTCTTTCTTTTTTGATGCAGGTCAAGAAATCGCCATTCCAGTTTGGGAATGCTGTAGCTTCCATCTGTGCTTTTGTTTCTTTCTTTTTTACATATAAATAGCCTTAACTCAAACATTCTTCACATGCAATGATTGTGACATGACAACATAGCTGTTTTAAAAGCCCCTGACATGTTCTTTTGATTCATCAGCTCATTAACTGAAACTGGAAGATAAACCAGTTTAAAAATACAAACAAAAAAAAAAAATACAAACAAAAAAAACAAACAAAAATCCCTCCACTGATACGTACATTTCCCGCTCTGAGTAAAAACACCCTCTCTCCTCTTTGCCTCTGAGACTCTGAGACTCATGTCAAGAGCGTCCTCGATGATGCCCTCCACTGGATTATGGCTCGGAAAAGTAAGGACAAGGGGATGCATGATTACCTGAGTGGAGAATATTTACCTGCTGTGGACAGTTTGTGGGTCTTAACTTATACTCATGTCGCTTCAGGCAGTGCTATTTTTGTGGCTGCAGTTTATGTTTAGGTGCCAAAAGAGTCAGCATTCATCATGCGTTGAGATCATAAAAATAACATCATAATAAATAAAACTATGAAAAAAAAAGATTTTTGTCACTTCCAGTGCATTATATCATTAAAGCATTCATCAAATTTTGAGACATATGCACAACCAGAACACACCTCTCAGGCTGTCTGCACACACGAGAGTGTGGCCTTGCGGTAAAAGTGCAGGTTTCTGACCGACCTGCCTGCAGTCCGGCCTCGTCCTGCCGGACAATAAGATGTGCTGCTTTCAAAGCAACTCACCGCAGCGCTGCGGTTCCAACATCTTGGGAACATTTTGTCGGAATCAGCATCAAAATGAGCTTATATTTTACATTCAACATTTGTTTGTAACTGTTGATATTAAAGGCAGCTGTTGCAATGATAAACTTCTTTGATGTGAAAACTAATATTTAGAAACAAATGAACTTTGGTTTAAGGATTTTTTTTTTTTTTTTTGTATTCCAGTTTGCTTTCTTTCATTAAAATATACAAGGAATGTTACCAGCTGGTGCAGAACCAGTGTTGCAATGATTTTCCCTCTTTTCATTTTGCCAATGGTGGAAAGGTTTTTGTTCAGCTAATGCATCGACCACCACTTACAATATATCCGGTGTTTTTGTCGACATGAAAGCATGTTTTTCAGTTGATTAAAGACTGGTATTATAAAAATGTGTTCGCTGCAAACGCATGAGCTCATTATTGGATTTCATGACAGCATTGGTCAGATGATCAGCTCGTCACATGCCGCATTGCAAATGAAGACAAGACGATTAGTTAATAACTTGTACTGCAACGAGGCCCGGGTGAAGGCACCACGCTCAGTGTGGTTTTAAGGTGCGTGCAGGACATAAACAATTACAAAAAACCCTTCTTTTCCTCTTTTCTGTCTTCAGTCAGTCCTCTCTTTTATGTCTGTCAGAACAGCACTTTGTGTCCAAATGTATGGAAGTCCTATATTTAGCAGCGAGTATTTCCTCATCACGCTGCTGAAGCATTAAACCTCCAAAAGAGCTTGAAAATGCACAGAAACCAACACTAACCGTACTCAGCCACACTTCTGTTTTATCCCTTCAGAAAGGCACTGACCATTTTTCTTGCTGTGTGTGTGTGTGTGTGTGCGCGTGTGTGTGTGCATGTGTGTGCGCGTGTACGTCTGTGTGTGTGTGTGTGTGTGCGTGTGTGTGCGCGTTTGCGCTTGTGTGCACGCGTGTGTGCGCGTGTGTGTGTGTGTGCATGTGTGTGCGTGTGCGTGTCCGTAAGTGTGCGTGTCCGTGTGTGTGTGTGTGTGCGTGTGCGTGTGTGTGTGTGTGTGAGTGTGTGTGTGTGTGTGCGTGTGTGTGTGTGCGTGTGTGTGTGTGTGTGTGTGCGTGTGTGCGTGTGTGTGTGTGTGTGCGTGTGTGTGTGTGGGTGTGTGCGTGTGCGTGTCTGTTTGTGTGTGTGTCTGTGTGTGTGTGCAAGCGTGCGTGCGTGTGCGTGAGTGTGTGTGTGTGTGTGTGTGTGTGTGTGCGTGTGTGTGTGCGTGTGTGTGTGTGTGTGTGTGTGTGCGTGTGTGTGTGTGGGTGTGTGCGTGTGCGTGTCTGTGTGTGTGTGTGTCTGTGTGTGTGTGCAAGCGTGCGTGCGTGTGCGTGTGCATGTGTGCGCGTGTGTGCGTGTGCGTGTGTGTGTGTGTGTGCATGTGTGTGCGTGTGTGCGTGTCCGTGTGTGTGCGTGTGCGTGTCTGTGTGTGTGTGTGTGTGTGTGTGCGTGTGTCCAGCAGTCCTGTAACATCTGCAGCTGTGTTGCTCGGCTTTTTGAATCCGCTGCCGACCCGTTTCAGTCCCTTCATGCACCCGTTACATTCTCATGTGGATGAACAAAACTGAAAGCCTTTGGAAACGATGGCGTAGTTGCACACATTCATGTTATGACTTACTCTTCAGGGTCACTACATGTCCCTCCCTGATTTCTCAAGCCTGTTTCATATGACCTTTACCAGGAGATTGAAAACAACAGGAGCAGCCGTCTTGGTGTTCCTGTGGTGGTACATGTGGGTCCTGTGAGGACTTCCACCACTTCTGCACATGAGTTTCCCATGAGTACGAAAGGTTTTGGCCAGAATGAACTTTGTGCTTGTTTTTTCTATCTGGAGGAAACCAACACTTTTTTCTGTTCTTGCAGAGTATGAAACAATCATTACTTTCTAATTATGTCTTGCAACTTTTGCTAGATGCTTTTAACGAGTTACTGGTGCTTTAAATTGTTTTGTAAATATCTTCTGTTACGGATCAGACCTGACCCGCCCAGAAGATTCCTAAACTTACACATGGCCTGTCCATGCCTTTTCATCAGAGATGTTTTTCTACTGACTGGAGAGAGACAACGTGAAGAGTAAATATGAAAAAGTCATTAACAAGAAAATCAAGCTGCTTTGAAGACCTCAAACACTCGCACCCACAGACTCATTACATGTGCAATACAAAGAGTTCGCTGAATGTAATTACCTCAAGATGATGACAACCACATTCTCCTCCGAACACCTCTCTGTCCTCTCAGATTTACAGAAAATATTGTCTTCTCTTCAAGCACAAGTCAGGTTTCCTTGTACTTTTATCTCACAGAGACATCTACTTCCAGACAGATTGATGCAGACAGCCTTGCGTGCATGTTTTATTATTTTTTTTCTTTTAATGTTGGAAGTGCAGTTTTCTGGAAATCATAAATAGAGGTATTGTAATATACTGTACACTGTAGCTTGCGGGTTAAGGTCCTGAACATTTTCAAATAGTCTGAATATATCATTCTGTGTAATAAAACTGCATATTTTTTATACATGTCCTGATAGCGGATACAAAAATCGGCATTAAAAAATTTAGATTTTGAATGAATATCTTAAATAAATGTGTCTGGTGCCATTTCCTGGGCAAACGTTAACACATTATTATCTACAGTGTAAATGTTCTCCTGAAGGACTGATGAACAATAGCAGATTATGAGTTACTAACTAAGGTTTTATATATATATACATATATATATATATATATATATATATATATATATATATATATATATATATACACACACAGGCGTCCAGTCACCTCATCAGAGTGTTTCACAGCCTGAAGGTATCAACAAACAATCTTGACGCTAAAATCAGGCTGTGTTGAGTTAAAAACACTTCCCATCCTCTTAGATGACAGCATACAATTCTTCTACCTGTTTTATATAAGTAAGTTTAGTGGTTTAGTAATAAAGTGTCATGCAGTGGTGAAAAAAAGAACAGGCTATGGAACAAACTTTTTAGGAAGTTAAGGAAGATTTATTTTCTACAACTGTTAACTGTCAGCAATATTTTTCTTTTACTCCAGTACAAGAAAGCAAACACCTTCATTTATGGCTCCTTTCCTTTGTAAGGATCTCCACAGCAGATCATAGAGCTCCACACATTGATTTGGCATAAGTTTTACATTGGATGCCCTTCCTGACACAATCCTCCCCATTTATCTGGACTTATCTGGACTGGCTGGCACGCTGAGTGGATGGTGCATCAGGGGTAATGAGGGGTTCAATGTACTGCCCAGATACACTTTGGCAAATGAAAGGGTTCGTGATCGATCCAGCAACCTTCTGGTTGGAGGGCAACTGACTCTCTCTGGGAACATTAAATAAAGAGTGTTTTTTCGGGTATTTTGAGGCTCACTTTACATCGTCAGTGTTGTTGTGGCCAAAAAAAGGGGGTGGGCACAGTTACGGAGGGTATTTATCTTAATTTATGGACAATAGGTTCCGTTTAAACAGGTTAGCCATCTATCACAGGGCCACGCTGAGATAAATGAGACAAACAACCATGCATACTCACTGCTACAGAAATTTTAGAATCACCAATCAATCAAAATCTAACGCGCATGTTTTTGGACAGTAGGAGGACGTGGGAGGACTTAGGAGGGGTGGGAGTGGGTGGCAGAGGGGCTCCACAGAAACGCCACAGCTGAGATTTGAACCAGAAACCTTCCAGCTGCGATGAAACAATGCAAACTTAATATTATTGTGTTACGATGTGTAATTTTTGAATGTCACTAATTTCTTAGATGCAAACAGACACCTCACTGTTCTGTTCTTCCAAACAGCACTTATCCAATAACCTGTCTTACTGCAGGGGCTTTACTAACAACTCAAAGGCATTTTTGCATGCTGAGCAGCAATTACCACAACTGACATTAAGACCTATTTATGGAAATTTCCCATGAAACTTCACTGGCAAGATGAAATGTAAAACTTTTAAAGGAGCCCGACAGATTAAACTGAATAGATTTTTAAAAGGTCAGAAAAGCTGTCATGCACATATTTTAAATGTTTATTTATGCTGTCCTATTCCTCTCTTTCCTGAGGACAGAGGGAAAAGCTTGTATTAGTGACAGGAATAGAAGCTGGAAATTTACATAGAGCAGAACAGAACAGCTTAAAATGCTGCATCTTAAACCTATTAAACACTATTTTATCACCTCCTGTCCTACGATGGACCGGCTACCTGTCCTGGCTGTACCCCTGCCTTTCACTCCAGTAGATCTCCGTGACCCTGAATAGGAATACGCCACTACAGATAATGGATGGATGGATGGATGGATGGATGGATGGATGGATGGATGGATGGATGGATGGATGATCATCTCCATCTCCATTACCATAGGACTGAGCTAAATGAAACTGCAAATCCTTCCAGTTCTCCTCATGATGGTCTGTGGTGGCTAATAACCAATATTATGCAGCATGGTGTTCAAAACTGCATGAAAACATGAACAAATTTTGTCCATCAGAACTACCAGCATAGATGAATATTAATTATGTCCTCACCAGGGCCCTTATTTACACCCCCTCTCAGAGGCGCTTGCTCCAGCATTTCTCTGCAATTACTTCCAAAAGCATATGGTTAGGTTAAGCTGTGCTTGGTCTGTAACCATGGCTAAGTGGGTGGTAAATGTCAAAGGACCCAAGGTTTCACAGCAAACCTTGGCTTTTTATTTTCACAAGATCACAAGTGTTTTTCACTTCATCACTTATACTTCTAGTGTCGTGAGTGGCTGGTGCATCAACTTACCAAACTTCTCTGAAGAACAGCACTGTCACAATGATTTTTTTTTAACAAAACATTCTTTTTATTTTTAGCTATTTAAGTTTTGGTTCTTCTCATAACACCTCAAAACACCAAAAACAGAATGTACAAGTGTATAAATATTTACAGACGTCATATTAATGGACACAGAAAGGTTAGTCTCCTAAATTTACTAAAAACATAGAATCTTCCAGCACAAAGCGACAATGTGGCCCACAGCTTGACAGAACTGACACAGAAAACACAAGTTTCAGTCAAACACACCGCACCCAGACACCAGTCTGCACATGAGTCCGAGGAAGATGTTGCATGTTTGTGATGTTGCATGACAGTGACCAGCCTTATTGCTATTAACCCCCCCCCCCCCAAAAGAGATCTGCATCACGTGACGTGCACCTTCAAAATTTTCTACGCTTCTACTATCTTTCAAAGGGCAAACAGTCCACCTCCTTACACAGCTTCTCTTTCCTTTATGATGCAACATTTGTAATCAAATATAATCATAATAATATAATCTTTATTTGTCAGTATATTGAAACACACTGAAATGAGCCCTCTGCTTTAACCCATCACACGTTGCCCAGGGGGCAGTTAGTGGCTGTGAATGCACAATCGAACTCTGATGTGGATGAAAAAAGCAAACTCTGGTCTGCCTACAACTGTAGTTCTCACACCAAATGCAGGAAGTGGACTACAATGCAGGGCATTGTGGGTAAACACAGCCTAAAGCAACTGACCTGTAGCATGACCGCTTGGAGAAATGTCTTTCTGTCAGGCGTTGCATGAGAACAAGGTGAAGGCTCTGATAGAGGTGTGCTCAGACAAATATAAGTCACAACTGCTGCTAAGCACTCAAAAGAACCATGAAGTCTGCAAACTAACTAGTGGAGACGTCTGTAGTATTAGCCAAGAGATTTTTAGAGCTGGCAAGCAGACGCGTTGTTGTTTGCGTGCGACACGTTTCTATAAGATGACACGAGTCCCAGGTGAGTGATCCAAGTTTGACCACAGAGTTACATAGTGAGAGTCCGGTCAACAAGGCTACGCTGTGGCATTTACACTAAACATCAAGGACATCAATTTTCAAACTATCAAGTTGAAGAAGTTATGCCGTGTTGTTTAAAAAAGAACAAAAACATTTTGCTACATGTATGGGACCAAATGAACTGTAATCTGTATTTCTGTAAGCAGTGCCTGAGAGAGCTGTAAGGGATTACTGCTGCACTGTGCTGGTCCACGAGAAAAGACGTGGAGACAAAGTAGTTTGTAGCTTTGAGTCGAGGGATATGTTGTCTGAAGCAGCTGCTACGACCGAAAATGATGAAATAAGAACTGAATACAGAATATGCTGAAATAGCTCAGGCAAGTTTCACTCCCTCGACTCCACAGACATCGTATTACATCATCAATAAAATGCTTATATTGGATCAAGTTATGTTATCTCCAAACAGGCTTGCAGTCATTCTCTTTCATTCACAGTCACTTTAGACTGTAAACAGATCGAGCTCTGGTGTATTTGAAAAAGCACTAATGTTCAGTTAGTCATTAGTCTTTTTTTTTCTTTGCGAGACAGCAGAGTTAAATCTAACAAGTGCGTGTTGAGTTATAGCCGTCATCCCTCAGCTGTCGTTTATTTGATCAAACGATTCCATATTGTTTTCCACACTTCCTGCTTATCTGTGTTTGCTCCTGATGTAGAGCAGCGTTTGAACTTGCTCTGTCTATCCCTAACTAGAATCATACACACACAAAGCCTTTCTGACTGGAAACAAAACATAAATGCCACCATGTGCACTAGGTTTGCACCCTAGGGGCAAAGAGCAGAGCAGACAATGAGGAACAGACAGTTATCTTTTTTCATCTGCATGAAAGTGTGTGTCTGTGTTTTTGTCGATGCAGGGCACTGCTGACCTCCCTGGGCCAGCAGCAGTGAAGATAATTTGGCATTCATTTAATCTCCCTCGAGTGACCTCACAAACCCGTTCAAGCCTGCCTGAAAACAGTTTGTATCCACCAAGTGATGTATAATTACTGTCACCGGTCATAACCTAGGTCAAAACTTTGCTTTGTGCTGATGGGAAATCAGGCCAGGGATGTACAGCTGTGGATATCTCATTTGGCAAGCGAATTACTTGCTCCTCTCAGTCTGCACGGAAGGTCTGAAAAATAGAAAAAAGTGAGATGTTGCTGGGGCAGTGCAAAAAAGACGTGGGGAAGAGAAAAGCCGGAGTCAGATATGGGCTGAGAGGCTGGGTGATTTGCACGTAGGGTTTCATACAGCGGATGTTAACCATTAACAAAACAGTTTTTTTTGCATTCAATTCCCCTGGTTTCCATGTGTTACGCCACCTTTGTGTCATACTCAGATCTCTACAGAAAATGAAAAATAAAACTGTGTCTCACAGAACTTTCAGATAGATAACAATAATGAATTGTTGTCTAAAGCCCTGGCAAATGAGAATAAACATAATAACAATAGAATCAATGCACATTAAAGTGTACAAGTCTGAAAAGGGAGGGAAGATACGAAAAAATCCAAAAGAAATGTATAACTCATGAACTAGAAATGATAGTTTGTTAGTTTCCTTTGTAAACGACATGGATGCTTGATATATTCAAGTTTTAAAACTTCCTTCAGTTTGAAGTTTAAAATGCCATTCTTCCCTGTTTATTTCCATTTACGGGAATAATGTTTCTCCACAACAGCTTTATAAAAGGCTCCATTCAAGGTGCCATAGTGCCACCAAAGTCCAACAAGTAGTGATTTATAAACAGATCTCTTCTCAGATTCTTGATGGGCAAGTATCAGGTCTCTTTGTCTGAAATTACTTTTCAGCCATTTCCATTTCAAGTAACATGATGTGTAAAACTACAGTGTCAAGTGAACATTTTCAGCAGCGAGTTGGAGACAAAGCCATTCATTAGTCAGCAAACTCTACCTGGGAATTACATACCGGGATTACTCTATTACAGGTTATTATGATTTATGATTGAATCTGTGACATCTGTCCACAACTGTATGTCCACTAATACTACTTCTTTATAGTTTTCATGTTAGGAATGATAGATTGTTATCCTATTAGACCAGACCCACATCTGGGAAGATGTGGAGTCTGAAAACAATCCACAGCGCCTCCCCATCCAAGGGGCGGTACCAGAGGTTGCTTAGGAAACTGCAACGAACAAGGTGACGTAGTCAGAGCGACGGAAACAAGTCAACAAGACAAGTGTGTTGTGTGGAGAGTAAATGAAAGCTTTGCCGTAGCGTGTTTATTTATGACTTCAACTAAAGGCAACTAAACACTGAAGGAAAGAAGCCACATCGTGTTTGGAGTTGTAGTTACAGAAGGACACAAACAACAACTATAAACTATGACGTTCTGTTCTGTATGTAGTTGCTATTAAAAACATAAATCACACTTTATTGTTGCTCCTACTATTAAGGGCGATGCTGCACTTTTCAGCGTTTGTTCTGCTCTTTGAGCTGCTTCATAATTTTCTCTTGTTTGTTTTTTTTTTTTTTTAGTTTTTTTTTCCAGCAACAGTTTCTAAAGCACACCTTGACTCCTCTCGCCTCACCGGAGGTGCCCAAAGTTCTTATCAGTTAATGTGCTTTCAGACTTATCAGCATTCCCATGTGACTAACTGTTTAGTGAGCGAGGAAGAGCAGCAGCATAGTCATTCAACTAACTAACATGAGTGGAAAACAAAGAAGTACAGTGGTTTTTACATTTATTTCTTTGCACGCATGAAAGCCAAGAAGTAATTCTGCACTACGATTCAAAAACAGCAGGGAAGCAAGTTTTAGTTTTGTAAAAAATATTTTCTCTCACGTGCTTTTCTCATCTGAGATGACTGAAGAGGAAGGTTAAGGTTCCTATACTGGAGCACTACTTTTGTAAAACTGATCAAAATGAGAGAAACCTTTGTTATGTGCTGCAGTTCTGGAGAAACTGTAAACTCTATTATAGTCAAGGTTTTGCACTATACAATTATTTTAAGAGTGGTTAAATATATTTCTTAGAATTAAAAAAAACTAAATTGAACATAGTCTAAATCAGCGGGTCAGACTTAAAAAAATAAAAGAACAGAAAACTGGAACTGGCCAAGAAAATTACAATCAGTAAAGATAAATGTTTCACTATGTGAGAAGAAACTCGCTCTTCAAATAGGGGTTTTAAAGGTATACAAGTTAACATCCATGTGTGGCATATTAAGGAGCTTATTAATGTATAAAGAGATGTTAAACAGACACTTTACTTGCAGTAATAGCTTCACATAAGATGAAAGAAAACGAGACTAAAGCGAGACCATACTCAAGTATCATCAAAGTCAGACATGGAGAACCTTGTTGAATTCATCTAGATTATTTTTGCATTTGTGGTGCCTTATTGTGCACTCCTCCTCTAATTAGACCTGTAACCTTACTGCAGCTATCACATTTAGAAACCCTCCCACAGGGTGATGGATGTTCTTTGCTGTCTAGACACCCTCTTTCTCTCTAACGCGCTTCTTCTGCTCACCTTCTTTTTCTTTTCTATTTAACTTCCATTATTGTTCACTCTGTGTGCGTCTGCCACTATGCGGTCTCTTTGTCTCTTCAGGGCTGTCTGCCTTGATCCACCATAATGTTAATCAAGTGTGATGTATGTGCCTTGACACTGAACTCTCTGTGAATAGCTTTTGCTCTTTGATTTGCTGGTCTTCATCTGACTGAAACTGCCATTCGGTCTCTGCTGTTGTGCTGCTCGACCAGGTTTCACCTCCTCTGTCACCAAAAGGGGAATTTTGCTGCTAATCAACAGGACTGCATACTGTGTTTACCTTCTAAAATGCTACACGCTGCTTTCAGTCACAGACGCAGCTCCTGGGACCATGAGCTGAGAGAAGCAGACGACTTCAAATTTCGTTTAACCTTTTCCAAGCAAGCGCCTCAAAGGCAGACAACACAGAGATCATTTAAGACATTTTTAATCACATAAAGTATCATACAATATACACATGCAGCACGAACAGGAAGAAGCTCAACTTTAAGCCAATTAAGCCATTACTACCACAACAAATCACTTTTAACACCACGCGGCGAAATGAACACATCATAAAAATATGAGAATGCAGCATGCAACAGAAAACAGAACTGGCAACCATCTGCTGTGTTCCCCAAACAAAACCCTGATGTCACATGAATGCTAAGATTACACATCATAAAAGTGTACAAGAATCACAACTCTGGCAAAAACTCAGTGAGTAAGCAGTTGGAGATCAGCACAAAAAACAAAAGAACATAACTTTTTACAACCATCTCTGAGCTCGGTCTTCTTACCTTTGATGTTACCCAAACATAAATCAAATCCCAGTAAAAAACTCCACTAAAAATATGCAATTCCATGTTTCTGTGACGGATCAAAATCATTTTTTATCTCCCGCAGTGTTTCTGTAGCAGTAGTGTGTAAATGCCGGCCATGCCGAGCTTTCATCTTGGAAACAAGGAATCTTTGTTTTCATTGGCTAATGCCTGAAGTTAAGTGCAACACGTCATATTACCTCTAAAAGATGAACAATTTTATTCCATTAGGGCTTTATTCACGACATAAATGTCAAGTTCTCTGAAAATGTTAAATAGCTAAAGTGACAACTACACGTTTGGCACCTACAGACTGTAATGCAGCTGTCACTCAGAACGGCTTAGTCACAGATATTACGCCTGTGTTAATGAAGTGTGCACACATCTGGCCTCCTAAATGCACACTTTTTTAAGAAAATTTCAATCAAAAACAATAGTTTTGGGTGTCTGTTGTGTGGTTTAATCTACAGAGATTTGAGTAATGTTTAGCAAATATAAAATGTACATGGTTCTAGGTTATCTTTGCAAATGTTTCTAATTTGATGGCATGCTGCTAGTCTTGTAAGGGAGCAGCTCACTGTCAAAATCCTCTTGATAAATATAGGAAATACAAAAGATTTTAATCTAGACTGATAGGGGGACGCTGAGTCCTGGGGGGATGATATCCAGTGTTTTTTATTCTAAAAAAGTCCTGCGAGAATGAACAGTTGAAAACTTTGGAAAGCGTCAGAATCTGCTGTTAAATTTTTATGGCCAGTGTTGAAGACCATGTAGATATAAAGCTTCTGTTTAGTGTGAAAAGACATTAAAAAAAGAATAAAAATTCAATCAACTGAAAAAGGAATGCTTCAAACAAAGCAGAGGTCTCACAGTTTTCTACCTGTGAATGCTCTGACTTTTAATTTACCTTGGAAAACACAAGAAACTACAAGATTTACATTTGAAAGAAACATGAGACACCCTTTAAGAGAGGAAGATCTTGTGCTTACTATAAATAGGACATGCAATTCTTTCTCTCATTTGTTCAAAACAACACTGAGGATAATTGTTAGGAGACAGAGATCATCAACCGTACTGAACGTCTCAGATTACGTAAGACAACGCGTGACCGCCTGTATTTGATATTTTATTATCTACTAACAGCTGTTCCAGTTGCTTAGCGTTTTAGTGGCAGAATATTTGCAAGTAAGTGAAACAGAAGTGAGCTGACCCCAGCTCGGGTGGATGTAAGTCTATTGGTGTCCTTCATCATGATCTATGTCCTAAGCCTTATTCCAGTGACTAGACACAGGCGATAAATCCTGGTTAAACTTTGTCCTTCCTCTTTTCACTGCAAGACAGGGTGCATGATGGACTGTGTCTTTCTGCTATACAGTCCTCCATCTTATCACTCCCTCATTTACTCGATCCATCCCTCTTTTTCTGTCCCTCACCCGCTCTTCTTCAGCACCCTCACCATGCATCACTTGCCCACTCTTATCACTCTTTTTTCTACTTTTCTCTCTCAGATTCCACTCTTATCTCATTTTTCCTCCCACTTTAACTTGATTTCTCTCCTCAGCTAGTTGAACAAAGGAAGAGCTGGTGTGATGCCAGTGAGACGCTCGTTCCATGCTAATCAACCTTCTAACTGTACTCTTCACGTCCCTCTTTTTCTTTTCTTTTGTCCTTCTCTCGTTTGTAACATGATCAACAGTCAAGCCAATTAGATTCTTATCATGTATAGTCTGTCAAAACTCAGCTCTGACATCTATCTTATCTCTTATCCAGTAACAATAAATAAATAAACGAAAAAAAAGATTTGCAAATTAAATTTGTAAGAGCTTGTTATAATATTTTCACAAATGAAACTAAACAGTCAGGAAGAGTTTTGTACTGTGCATATCATAGCTGTCAGCAAAACATTACTACTCAGTGGGACCATCAAAATCCAATACAATTCTTCAAAAGTCTTCTATGTGACACCTGTGGGCAGGCATGAAGTCCTTTCAGGTTAGTGATTATATATTATATAGTCAAATAGAAAGCATTTGCACGTATGAAAACCAGCTGTACTTGATGTTTGTTTTATTTCTGAGTTACCTGCATTCATACAGCTATTAACAACCGTAATGTGCAAAATTCAAAGACTTCTATTTGTTTTTTTATTTTTTTTCTAGTTCTTTTTTGCCCACTACATGTCCATCTGCATCAAGCCAGTTGTCGTGAATCACGTGCATTCTAGTCACAGAGTGGTTCCACCAGACGTGCTACGGCACATTTCCGAAGTGTCCCTAAAGCAGACGCTATCTTCAGTGTGGTGGTGTAAATGTGGAGTTTGATGAGTGATGCTGACAGAAATTAAATGTTTTTGCTGGTGTGAATGGGACCAGGTGTGACATATCTGGAGAAGATGGAGCACAAACTCTGTCACAGCCACAGAAGAATTTTCAGCTATTACAAGTCCACCAAGCTGGCATGATAAAATGCACACTAAACACCATGTGGACCTCAAATGACCGCTGTCAATTGAGAAAGAGAGTTGTCACCTTAGATTAGGTGCAGAAATCCGCTGCCAGCAACCAGGCTGAACTGGACCAGTGGGCCTTTGTCAAATGGAGTTGTTAAATCCACGAAAAACAGTACATACCATTTATGAACCTTTTGGGATTCTCTGCAAATAAGACTAATTTCTTATTGTTGGCGTAACCCTGAATCATCAAAGAAGCTTTGAAAGGTAAATTTAAAAAAAGAAACAACATTTTCTGTGTCCAAGAGGATTATTGCATGTTTGAAATGACTACAAACCCCAAAATTCCCACTGTCTTTGACTGCTTCACTCTGAAAATGTTTCATTCAGTCACCTTGCTCTGGTTTACTCGCCATCTTCCTTTTATTCTTCTCCATATTGATTTCCCAACTGTTCTCACCTACCTTTCTCTATTTCTTTTCTCTTTTTCTATTTAGCAGACAAAGAAAAAAAAGAAAAAAGGAAACACTGGCCACTATCCAGTCTGGCCAGTGAAGGAGAAGAGATTTCTGTGTAACAAAGGACAATGAGCGGTATCATCACCTGGAAATAGCTTAGCGTCGACCCTAGAATGAGTGTGTGTGTGTGTGTGTGAGAGAGAGAGAGAGAGAGAGAGAGAGAGAGAGAGAGAGAGAGAGAGAGAGAGAGAGAGAGAGAGAGAGAGAGAGAGAGAGAGAGAGAGTTGAGGAAATAGTCCAACATGCTTGATTACGCTTCAAATAGTCGACCAGCCACTGCAGTCTGGCAAACTACGACCTTTCAGTCCCATCACATACAAAGCCAGAGAAGGAGAAGAAGATGATGGTGAGTCACACAGGGAGGAAAAAAACAAAAAAGGCTAGACGCAGTCATGTTATGCACTCACACCAGTCTGAGATTTAAAAAAAAAGAAAAAGTCTTTTGCCGAACACAGCTGGTCACAATGCTCGAGGCATGTTTTACCTATTCATGATCACAAACATGAAACAACTAATTAAATAGATTTATATCAAGAATCCAGCAACATCACCTTTACTTCTCAGGATGACCCCAGGATCACAGGACTGCAGTCCACCTCCCTGAACATGGCTGCAAGAGGAAAACTGATGACAAATTGAACAGACAGATAATACGAATGGTAACCAGAGAGCCCAGAACAACTTCAAAAAAGATTGAAGGTGAACCTTAAGGTCAGGGTACATCAGTGTCGGATCACACCATCCATCACTGTGTGAGCAAAGTGGATGACTGAGGGGGACTTCACCGATGAAAGCAAATCATTGAAAAAAAAAGAACCCACTCAAATTTATCAATATGAATATTAACCAGCAAAAGCTTCTCGGAAAGTGTCCTTTGGACAGATGGGATAAAATGTGATCTGTTTTGCAGGTAACATCAGATCTATGGTCACAGGGGCTGAATAAAATAAATGTAAACATATTTTTAACAAATTCTACATGTGAAGTGACTTTCAGCACAAATTTAATTTGCAGAATACACTTGTTAACTTTACCCATCAAAAGCTTTCATGATGTTGAGTTTCGGTTCTTTCACAGTTTTCTTGCTTTATTAGGTTTTAATGTTTTAGGGCGGCAGCACGGTGGCTTAGTGGTTAGCACTGTTGCCTCACAGCAAGAAGGTTCCCGGTTCAATTCCCGGCCCGGTGGGTCTTTCTGTGTGGAGTTTGCATGTTCTCCCCGTGCTTGCGTGGGTTTCCTCCGGGTACTCCGGCTTCCTCCCACAGTCCAAAAACATGCGGTCTAGGTTAATTGATCTTTCTAAATTCTCTGTGTGAATGTGAGTGTGATTGGTTGTTTGTCTTCTATGTGGCCCTGGATAGACTGGCGACCTGTCCAGGGTGTACCCCTGCCTTTCGCCTGATATGCGTCGGGATAGGCTCCGACAGACCCCCGTGACCCGGAAACGGATAAAGCGGGTATAGATAATGGATGGATTGATGGATGTTTTAGGGGTTTAATTGTTACAGTTTTCTGGTGCTCTTTGGCTTCCTTGCTGTTTTACTTTGTAGGAGTTCTTGTTTGACATTGCTTGGTCACTTCTTCCCTGATTATTAACACCTGTGTCTCATCAGCTCCTGTGTCATTATAAATGTCCTTTCATTCCTCCCCTGCTGGTCCGTTTTCATTCTTCTCCTTGTCTAGACTCATCGTCTTGTGTCCTACATTGTTGTGAAGAAGCACTTTTTAAGAGAGGTACAAATGAAGACCAAATGTAGTTATATGTATGTTATAAAACTAATAATTAAACATAAATATGTAACCTTTCACAATGTGGCTAACCAGGTAATTGTCCAGAAGAGGTCCTTGCTATTCACCCAAAATCCTAAAGAAATAAGGAAGAATGAAGGAGAGACTCCTTAAAAACAAGAGGTGAAAAACTCAAACAGAAAAAACTGATGGTAGAGAACTAGGAGATGAGGCCTTCGCATTACATGTGTTGAATTATTTAAGTGTCTGTAAAGTGAAGGTCCACTAAAGCACTTTTGTTGTGTGTGTGTGTGTGTGTGTGTGTGTGTGTGTGTGTGTGTGTGTGTGTGTGTGTGTGCGTGTGTGAGAAAGACTGAAAGGGGGGGTGAGAAAAAGCGGATGTGCTACTATGATGTACATACATCTGCATCTGTTTGAGGTGGTCATCTGTTAAGTGTGTTTTCTCATTGACTCTGCGGTCTCCAGTTAGTGTCCTCCAGAAGCAACTGCTCAGTCTTCATTAAACAGAGCTGCGTGTTTGTGTCAGGTTACACTGGGCTTGCAAACATACTACACACACACACACACACACACACACACACACACACACACACACACACACACACACACACACACACACACACACACACACACAATCAGAGTCTTTATTAGTCATCTCCCATTGATCAGCTGCCTGCTGCATTTGCCCTTCAATGCCAACTTATCTTAGGTTTTCCATCCGTCTCTGCCGCTCCATCTCTCCACCTCTCTATTTCCTGGGTGTAAACATGGTTTCAGTTTCACATCTGTCAACCAAGCTAGCATGTCTCCCAGCACCTCTCTTCATCAAAAATGACCTTCTATATACAACTTTTACTTTCTCAGCTATTAATCTTCCTCACCAAAAAAAGAAAGGAAAACAAAAAAAACAACAACTATATGACAGTGTCAAAAGTTTCACTTTTATCCCTCTTGTTTGATTCTGTGAGAATTATAAGCTTCTGCCATATAATGTTTTTGTGCTGATGAGTGAGATGCAGCGGTTAGTGAATTTATAAAATGTTGGGCCAGATTGCAACTGCAATCCTGTTTCCTTCTTCTCAGTCCACATATTAACACGAGCTGCCATCTCCTTCAGCTTCTTATAAGGTTTTATCTTCAACATTTAAAGAGAAAGATAAACCTTTGTGACGGCGTTATGGCAACTCTCAGCATGTCACTGTTTTTAAAGGCAACACATTTTGAAGCCGTGAATATTTCCTCAGTTTAACAGTTTTATTTTGAACATATTCAGAAAAGAAACTTTGCTGGCAGCTCAGTGAGGATAGAAAGTTGGTCGAGCACCATCACAATCAAAGGTGGAGAATGCAGTCTAGTCAGTGTTGTGGTCACAGTAACTAGGGCTACGTGCACGTGTAGAGATTTTGCGGTGGTTATACTGAAACCAGACAGTTCGACCCTCACCCAAAAACCTTTCATCCGATGCAGATCTTGTTTCTCCTTCTAAATGCACCTCTTGCTGTCTAGGTTGGATGGACAAAACTGAAAGCATGTGGAAATGATGATGCAATTGATTTTGTTTTCTGGGTTGATATTTTGTGATCATTACAAGAATTAAACTCACAGGCGTGCCTTAACGGCAGTTTACAGCAACCAGCAACAGATCAGTTAGAGCTGCTGACTGTTATTGGTATCAGCTGGTTAGCTGCCAAAATCTGTATTTAATGACACTGCAATGCATGTGCAGAAAGAATGACATTATAAGAGAAATCTGTAACAGATGTTGTATATTCCCATAGTTTTCCGCCTGTTTTAACTCATGTAAGCAGGTTTGTCGAGTAAGCACGGCTGTGTGATATGGCGGTGCTGTAATGTGGAGGGAGATTATTTCTGACATGAAGTTAAAACGCTCACATGGACACAGATCTTTTTCATTTGTGGCTGTAGCTGTGAACAATAAGCAGTGTCCTGCTTTTTTTCATCTGTATGTCACTTCAGCATGTACCGCCTACGTAAACCAGGCGCCTCCAGATAAATGTGATGATTTTAAATGCGCCAACTGCAGTGTGCTGACATTATATATTCTGCACCTTTTTGTTTTTGTTTTTTTCCTTTGTCACAAATATGATAACACACCTTAACTAACACCGAACATGGTAAGTGTGCTGTTATAACGGACTTTCCAATGTCTAATTTCGCTCAGCATGCTTGTCACACTGTACTCTACTTTTCTGAGCTGATGTTGTCTTCAAGGTACAAATGAACCCTTCTGATGAGATGTGAAGTGGAGCAGCCACATGAATAATTTGTATTTAATATCCCTTCTCCTCGCAGCAACATAAACATGCTTTTCGTCAGTGTCTCACCTCTCTTGATGCCTTGTTCTCGGCATCTTCCCTCCCTTCTTCTCTCGCTCAATCACTATCCCCTCTTTGCCCTGTTGCTCCCAGACATCACTGAAAAGTCTGAGAATGAATATAGCTTTTTTCCACTTAAGTCCATCATGTTAGCATTCAGTGGATGGGTCCAAAACATGTTATTAATTGACACAGCTATTGTGTGTGTGTGTGTGTGTGTGTGTGTGTGTATGTGTGTGTGTGTGTGTGTGTGTGTGTGTATCACTTGGTTGGCTGGGTGCAGTGTGTTTATCTTTTTGAAAACATACCATTTCAGCTTAGCTGCAAAGGATGTATGAGGGAACAAAAGCAGGACATGTTTGCAAAACAATTGGCCAAGTTTCAACACCACTGGAACTACACTAAAACGTGCAAGAATACAAAACTAAAGCCATGTCCTCTAGAGTTCATGCCATCCTCATTGTGCCCCTTTGTTAAAAAACAGCTATAAAAATGGGAGAAAAACTGACCTGAGAAGCATAAAAAAACCAGAGCAAGTCAGAGTTTTCTATATTTCCTGGAAGCAAGATAAATTAAGGAGAGTCTTCATCGTGCACATGCAGAAATTTACCACTAGGTCAGAGGAAAAAAGAAGAGCACAAGCACATCAAGACACTTTCTGATATCCAAACTTGGCCTTTGTTAACCAAGAAATCTGGAAATAAATACCTCAACATTAAACAGAGAGAAAAAGAAAAAGAGGTGCAAAAGTGTTGTCTTCTCCTACATGACTGGAGTGTCAGAGGAACTCAGACTTTCTCTACACGTAACAGCTTGGACCACTCTTGAACAGAAACTGGTTTCACCTTATGGACAAAACACTCAAACAGAAATAAGTGGTGAACCTAAAAGCAACTCCACAAAAGCATGACACAACGCAGGAGAGCCAGCTCACCAGGCCAAGATTCAGCGGTCCGCCTGCATGTCGAGGATAACGAGCACTCTTTTGAGGACAATAGCATACACATTTACGACAGAGAAGACATATGGTTCGAAAGCGGGGTGAACGAAGGCATCCATGTCAAGAGGCTCAACCCACAGGAGTGATGGGAGGATCAGTGATTTACAAGCGCCAGTCTATTTGAGCTGGTGATGTCCTCTGGATGGACAGTGAAACATCTTCAAAAACAAAAAAAAAAGTTCATCTCTCTTGATTCAAGCCTTGAGATTTACCACGACCTGGATGACTGAATCTACACCAGCAAGATGTGCTGTTACAGGAGACAACAAGGACGGGAGTCTAAAGGGATGAAAGAACACGAGAGGTAGAGGTAGATAACGAAATCAGCAGATATTCCTTTAAATTAAACTTAAACTGACCCTGATGTGGAAAAAAAAAATGTTGTGCTTCTCTAAATTCAAAGGAAACTCTGCAGAAGATCTGCTTTCCCCTCTGGAACGGCAGGACAGAAAACATGCAAAGGCAGAAATGAACCTTTTAGACTTTCTAAAATTGAATTTAAATTATTTACACTAGCAGTTAAGAGAGTCTTAATGTAAAACTATTCAACAATTAATGCCACAGCTCTGCTTACTACCAACACTTATGAAAAAGAAGACAGGCATTAATCCAATATAAATCCTAAACTGTTAAACAGATTTAATGTATTTGTGAGAACCCGTCCCAGAATTCACAGTTGTGTTTTCTTGCACTAGTCCCTAGATGATGAAAAATAATGTCCAGAATAAAGACAAACGCTGGCTGAAGGGAAGTCGTAGACGCAGACACTTCTAAGGTCCCTGTGGGCTGGTTGAACTCAGGCAGGCACAACAACCATGAAGTGCACTTAAGTAAGAAGTCCTTGGACGAGATAGCAGTCTACATCTTAATAGCATGTGTTTTCTGAAACTAAATTTATTTCACCATAAAATTTGAAAGACTAGTAAGTGAACAACATTCAATTCAAAGGCTCTATGAGGACTTTTTTTTTGTTCATCCCTTTAAAACCCTGCCAAAGAAACTGACCCTGAAATCAAGACCTCATAATATAATATCACGGAAGCTTTTCATATAACTAAAGTATCTAATCTAATGTCACTTTCAGTGGATTAACCTGAAATGCTGAAATGTTTTTTTACTTTACAGGAGGATTTGACAGTCTCAGTTTTTCCTGGTGTTGGTGAGGACGCGGGGATGCAAGAAGAAAGAAGAGGAGATTAAATACGATGGCAGAATGATAAACATATCAGATTTACAGACATTATTCAGAGATCAGTGTTCAAAGGACTTAACAAAGTCTGCAAAAAAGACATATACTTAATTCTTGTGAGTCAATAAATGTAATCTAGAATTATTAAAATAATCGAAATTGATTTCCAATTATCTTTTTACTCAAAATACTCTATACCATCATCCAACACCTTCAACGTACTGCAGTTTTTGTGGTTCGAAAGCAAACACACTACACTGTCTCTGTACGTTTAGTTTGACTGTTACAAGTAAAGCGTAGAAAAGCTCCATCATGAGTCTTTTTCGCTGTATTTTAGTGCAGCATGTTCATATATTTTGGACCATGAAGCTGAAGCACCGGAGCCTGCAGTTTCAGGACTGCAGTCTCAAGACCGGTCCAGACTAAAACACTAGAACTCTTGTTTTTTCATTTTTCACAAAGTGTCAATCACCAGACTGAATGTTTTTATTGGATGACAAGTGAAATGAGAGTAATGTTTGTTAATCTATTGCTGTGGAAAGGTTTAGCTTTATAAACTCACATGCCAGCTACAGTACATGTTATCCATCCATCTGCGTTTCCTTTACTTATGATATGTGACAGTTTGTAGCAAAACAAGCAGTCAATGTCCGTTTATTTGTATAGTGAAAAGTTAAAGTTTACATTACTAATGGAGATCACACAAGTTACACTTCCAAGAGTGAGCCATTGCTCCGGTATGTTACAGTGATGATCTCAAAATGTTGAATCTTTTAAAATATTCCTTTTCGTCTCTGAGATGGACATAAAACATTAAACGGAAACTTGCCTGTCTAAGAAGTAAAAACAAAGAACTTTTTTTGTCTTCTCCCTCTGCTTGTTTTGCTCTCTAAAGTTTGTGAAGAGCCCCGCCTTTCCCTGCCTCCCTGTGGTTTTATGTGTCTATTATTTGGCTTTTTGGCGGTCCTGGGTTCCACTGGACACATAAGTGCCACCGACCAACAGACGGAGGCTCGCTGTCTCATTGTCCGTTGCTTCCACGGATTAGCACAAGGTCCATTTTGAAAAAGGCCGGTTCCTCTACTGTCTTTCTCCTTGACAGCTCAAGCTGCCATATGGAAACTGACACCATTCAACAGCTGAATGCCGAAACAGACCCAGAGGAGGAATTTTATATATAAAAAAAGCATCAACAAAATTTCTTGTAGAATTGCAACATCTATTGGAAGGCAACAAAGAAAGGTAGTGAGCACAAGGGCTCAGCTATGGTCCCATGCAGGTTTCCATCTGCCACGCTTTCGCCAAGATGAGGGAAGGGTTACTGGTTTGTAACTGAAGCAGACTTGTTTGTGTGTAGTCGCAAAAAAAGCGAAGAGCATATTCCTCAGTAAGGGGAGGTCAAAATCTGATTAGTGGAAAGTTACAACCCAAATCAGAAAAAGCTTGGACAATATGTCAAGCGAATATAAAAAAAGTAATGCAAAAAGTCTTAGTGAGCAGCTTAGAGACACTTAATTACTGACTTACTTACTAACACTTACTGGGAATCAAGTGTTTGTAAGGAGATGACAGAAAACATAATCATTTTGTGATTTTATGATTTGGTACAAAAGGTGTATCTGTGAGAGTCTTTGAGGATCAAAAACCAGCAGATTGATGTCCACATTGTCAACAAATACATCAGAAATCCTTTAAATGTTTTAAAATTCTTTCACTCAAAGAAAGATTGGAGGGGATTTTCATATTTCCCCTTCTGCAATGAATTATATCATTAAACAAATCAAAAAATCTGGAAATCAGTAGTTCAGATCGTTTTTGGACGTAATGGCCACTGTGTGGCCCTGGAAAAAGGACCGTCCAGACTGCTGCGAGATACAGACCAGTTCTGTGACGGTGCAGACACGGCAAACTTCATGTCTGAAAACGGTATTGACAGAAACAAAGACACAGCTGTCCCATTCTAATAAACGAGCAGTAACAGTGGGCAAGAAGAAGGCCAGTAGCAGGACAGAAAAGGTTAATGTGGGTACATGTTTGGTGAGTTCAGGCTTTGACGATGGATGCCTCATGGGTCTTGTGTCTGTCGGTATACATCACATGTCTTTGATTGACTGGCAGGTTGGCGACGTGGCCGAGCTTTGCTCTGCAGAGACAGTTTGCTCATCGCAACGACAAACTGCGCAGCACAGACAGTGAAATGAGTGGGTTTATAGCTGGGTGGTGGACGTTTTGAACAACTGAAGCATTTTCATTCCATTTTCCACTTCATGCAACACTAGTTGGTTTTCCTGAGTGTTCTTCCACTCTGCTATCTGGAAGTTTGTCCTGCATGGAGTTGGGGCGCTGCATTATCTGCTGCCAGCTCTTTTAACTTCTGCCTTTTCTCACTCATCTTACCACAACATTCTTCTCACTTAGCCACCCAAATGAAGTTTAGAGACATTTTAGCTTGTAGAACAGCGCTGTGTGGAAGTGACACGTTCGTCTTGTAAAATCCAATACGTCAAGTCCTGCAGGAACAAAGTAGCAGTGACACCTCAGTTATTTCAACAACACTAATGAACATGTGGATGGAAAGAGAGGAGAGCTAAGTAGGTGCCAAGGATGATTAGAGAGGGAAAGAGGGAGATGTGCTTAGGATTATGGATGGATGAGAGAACATAGTGGCCACTGCAGCTGGGAAAGGGGGGATGAGTTTGGAAGCCAGCGGAGGAGAAAGGAAGGGTGAGACACAAGCGAAGAGAAAGCTTTTTGCAACTTGCCACAAGAGACATCACAGTTTTTCTGCTCAGAGGGTTTTCACTCGTTAGCTTTGTGTGTGCGCTCTAAACTAAGCCTGAACATGTTAGCACCACTGGGAATGCTTTCCGCTTTGTTGTCCTCTCCTGCACCGCTCCCTGGATTTTGTCTTTGTGTTTTACGTCATTGTCTTTCCTCATTTGTTGACACTTTCTAGCACCCAGTTCTTTTTCCTTTCTTGACTGTTTTTTTTAAATTTTCCTTTTACTTCCAACTGTGTCTTGAAGTATGCCATTCTTCCTTTGAAAGAAGGAGAAATCCTTGTTGTTTGTGTTTTTATTATTTATTGTCTCGATGCCATTAGGTCCATATCCTTCCTCATGACACCTTACTTTTCCTGACAGACTGTGAACATTCAAAGGAAAGCTTTATTGTCAATAATAGATTTAACAACATGCAAAAAGCAGTAGCACGTAGACGGGAAAAGAGGGAATAAATAAAAGAAAAGAGAAGAGTTATGTTTTTGCAAAGCCAGAGTGGACATTTATAGTATTGAATACTGAGTGGATGAGGGAAGAAAGTCGAGGAGATGATAACTGGATTTGGCATG
>CM026208.1:3510789-3538289 GCA_014839995.1 Xenentodon cancila
ATGTGAAATGTTCAAGTTGGTGTTGTGAGCTTCCATTACACGTAGTTAAACAAAGCATTTGTGGCAGTCTGAGCAAGAAATACCTTTTTTATCCCTGCATGCTACACTGGTAAGAAAATTGGTTTTTGGGAAACTTGATATATCAAAATCTCTTCCAGCGTAAATATGTGTTCTCTATAAATGCACATAAGAGGAATCAATATCCTTTTGGCTTGCAATTTTTCAGTTAGGTCCCTAAATAAACTAAGTTATAATTTGTTCCCAAAGTGGGAAAGTTGGCAACATTTATGAAAGATATGATCGATTAATCCCATCAATACAGGTAGTTTCTGCTTTCTGGGTATGGTTATGGCAGTGGCGTAAGAATTTTATTTCTTTTTTTTAACTAAAAAAAAACATTTTTCAAACCCCCCAGTGATGTTTTAAATCATAACACTAAATCTTCATGGCTGGATACAACAAATATCAAAATGGTTATTGCTGCATTTTGCCTCCTACGTGTCACGTTTTTTCTCTTATCCATCTGCTCCCCTATTTCATGCACTGGTCCGTGCTAAACTCATTTTCTCCTTCCTTCTTCCTTTTGCTGCTCTCCATCTCAACATCTGTCTCTGCTTTTGTCGAGGTCGGCCCTTCTCTCCGCCTGCTTTCTATTGCCGTCTCTGCTCTTCAGCCATACCCTCTGACCTCCACACATTCAGATGCACATTTACAGTATCAGTAATATACATGACGTATGTATGACCCCTAGTCCACAGTATGCTTCATTTGTGAGTCTTTTGTATTCTGGGAATAACATCAGTGGAAAAAGGCATCATCCTCTCCACAATGGTAGATATTTAGGTACATTTTAGGTTTAAGAGTGCACAAAAAGACAAAGTGACTGTTTGTTTGAGGCTGATGAAATGACTGAACATCATCATATTTCAATCTTTCTTTAAATCCTATAATGTGAATTTGATCTTTACTGAGGATGTACTCAGGCTTGCAAAGGAATGCTGAAGCGATGGAATGCTGTAACTGCGGTAGATGTAGTTATATGCTTCTCAGCAGGATTCAGAGGTTACTGTGATTGCAGCTCAGTGCTGTAAGGAAAGGTTGCGTGGTGGTTATGAATTTCATCTTATATGAACCTGCATTATTAAATAGTGTTGCTATGCTATAAGGGCTCCAGAATGATCTATTAGACTGTGTGACAACGCAGAGCAAATGTATGTGTTGCCATCGGAGATGTAATAGAGTTGCAAAAACACACAGGAATCAATAACCGAGGACTGTTTCACAGATGCCAAATGATAGATAAATCATCTAAAATTGGAAAAATCTGTTGTGCAACTGACTCTTAAAAGAAGTTAAAATTTGCATACTGCAATTTAAATGGGGTTCAGTGTCCTGGACAGCGGGAGGCCAGGAACTTTAACTTTTTTTAAAATTTTTTACTTTTTAAGCTTTGTCTTCCAGACTGACAGACGACTTCTCTACCTCTTGAGCCCGAGTTGCCCCAAATAATTTACAGAAAAAATTACTACATTTTTTAATGTTGCATGTTTTGCCACGATCGAGCCGTATATGAGAATGGTCTAAACAGTGCTAATTAGGCTATTGATTATTAAAAGATAATGGTAGGAGTAAGTGTGAATGTGCATGATTGTTTGTTCTCTTTTGTCCAAATGATGGACTGAAGCAAAAATAGAAAATAACGCACAACATTTTGTACATACTGTGAAGTATTTTTTTTCCCTCGCTATAAAAAGGACTTGACTTTATAACTGCTTCCAATAATTCCTTGGATCTACAACTGCAACTGAAATAAGGTGGTGTATTAAAAAAACAAAAAAACCTTCTATTATGGCTGAAATTGTGTTAAACATCTCCTGCACGACATTCTTATTGGCGACATAGTTGCTAAATGATAAAATATTTTAATGAGAAATGTTAGTTTTTTAAATGGTATTCCAATACTCATTATAAAAATAAAAACTGAATAAATTAATAAGTTATACATGTAGTCTTGGCTTAAATGTAGGGGCAAGTCAACTGGAAAAAAGCCTGTTTATGCAGGTATCATCATCTGGGCTCCTACTGGGACATTTACCCCTGATAACATGTTGTACTTGTCAGGAAAAATACCAATCAGGGTTCTAAACATCAATAAAGAATGATGTCAGGTGGTTTATGCTGCCAATACATTGAAGGTATTTAAGAACTTTAAGTTAATTTCAAACTTGAATCAGCACGCTTGCTGAACTAATGTTGGAAAAAAACAATTCCTTTATAGCATCCTAATTTCAACCCTGGAACATACTATACTTATAATGTGTCAGAACTGCAGTTTTTTAATAATAAAATTTAAAATTGGGCTCTAAAAACTAGTGTCAGTATTTTACAGACTTTTCCCAGTCTGGATTTATGCTTGTTTGTGTTTTATGGAGTTAGAGTCAACATCTGCTTCCATTTTCTTCAGTGTCTCTCTCATCTTTAATCCAGGTACTTGTTGTAAATCAATCAGAATGAAGTTTCTTTAATCTTATTTCTGGATTTTCGACAAAAATGTGAATGAGAGTTTCAAGCTGTGAGCATATGGAGGCCAGAGCACCATGCTTTTTGTAGTATTCTTTGTTGGACGTCAGACAGACTGAACGGTCAGCCATCAGTGACCTAGAGTGCAGGTAGATTTATCAATAAGACACAAACAGACAAACAGACGGTGGAACATGTACCGTTTATGCCACAAAACCTACCAATATCCAAGAATCTTCTGTATGAGGGAATAGGCTAAAACTCCCCCAGTAGATATTATACAACAGTTACTTTGCATTATGCATGATTTAAAGATGCAAAAAAAGAATCAAGGTTCATATAATTGGTTCTTAGAGGTATGCGGTGTAATACAGGGTCATATTCATCAGTTACTGATCAGCCTAAGGGTATTGACACGCTGGTCCATGCAGTGTAAAAGCAAAGACTTACAATGTTGGATTGTTTTAAAATGACCTGTCAGGCAGATCTTAGAGTCTGCTCTGCAGGTTTTCAGATTGTATATCACTGTAACCAAGGATGGTCTCTTGGACAAAACACACTCATTTTACAGATATGTAATCTTGATTGAAATGTATGAAACACCACTTATACTTAGTATAACTTCAAACTGATACAAAATTATGATATTCTCACATTTAAATTAAGGCCTCTGAATATTTCCTCTGAAATGTTTTTCATGAACTAAGCTGTCTATGTTGGCCACACCTTTGAAGTAACATATCTAATCTCAAAAAGCGCCTACATAAATAAATGTGATATATATTGAAAAAAAATGTTTTGTTTAATTGGGTTCTCCTTACCTAGTTCTTCTTCTGTGAAAATATGGTGATGTTTGATCTCATGTTTTTAGAGATAAAAGGATCCCCAGTCACTCCTGTATCTATGATACTGATAATACTGATGGAGAGGACACATTCAAACCCTCAAAGACAGTCCCTGTGTACTCTGCTATTACAGCAGACTGAGGAAATGCTGAGCTCTCAGTGTTCTGTCTTCATAGCAGCAGCATCTGCTTTTGTCCGTGTCTGTCTGCACAATAAACGAGTGGGAGGTAAATGTGGTGTCCAACGCCATCACAATGACATTATCACATAATAGGGATTAAGTGAAGACCAATACTTAGGCATTAATATTACATCATCTGTTTTTTACCCCCCTCATTCCCAGCCTCTTCTCTGTGATATATTATCTGAGATATAGTTGTTGTTCTGCCTCTGTTATTGCTTTGTCTTTCTATTTGTTTGCTGTCAGATAAATGCAGTCAGTTGGATTGCCGCCTTCATGGACCACTTGCATGATAACCAGCATTATTATAGTCCTTGTCAACAGCCTTTCAGGAGTATTTTTCTGGCTTCTCAGGTGTTTGAAATTGCATGTGGAGCAGATAAACTATGACTAATGCTGTTTATGGCTTTGGTGTAAGACCACTGAAAGCTCTGGATGCAAAGTTCCCAGATGCAGATTCAACCGACAATTTTCATAAAGGATAACAGGATTAAATGAAGACAGACAACAGATAAAACAGTGGTTTTCTGATAGGTATGGCTACTTTAATTCAGTGATGAACAGTTACACTATTTAATATACATTATTAAATATAGATTAGCTTTTGGAATTAAAGATTTCTGCAGGAAGTCAGATGTAACATAACATATTATTACTCATATCAGCAGTGTGTCGTTAAAGCTGTTTTGTCAGATTATTTAAAACTTTGTCAAATCTAATCGTTTTGCTTTCCTAGCACAGATGTCTCATTATTTCCACTAAGCAATATCAAACAAAGGTCATAGCGAATAATAATAATCTGATTGCTGTGCTTGTTTCAGTAACTGTAAAAGATTACAGCTTTTTCCCTTCATAATCAGATTCATTTAATCCTGTTACATGTTATCCCTCAACTCTTAAACCCTGAAGAGACTTTGCCTCCATTAAGAAACTGTAAAACATTTTACAAAGCTCTTTTCTTCTAAAGGTTTTTATCTTGCTTTAGACCCAGCTACTCGCCTTATCTTCATAAATGTAAGCTTTTACCCAGTGTTTTGCTTGTAGCATTGTCTTAAAGGATACGTGGAGAGCGTGTGTGTAGCAGTGATTATTACTTTCACATCTAAATCAAGCTCTCACATTGCTTAAATATGTGATTATACAGTTAGTTTTTGTTATCTTTAAAAGAATTACCTTTTATCTCATGTCTCGGTCATAATATTGTCTTGTTAGCCAGTGTAATCTCATTCCTTGGATTTATCATATTCTTTTTGTTGTAAGTTTAATTATTTAATTGCAAAGCTATTTGTATTAAGAAGATTTTAATTTTAAAATAAATAAAAATGGACATGTACTATAGAAAAAACTCTTCAGTTACAAGCATTTTAAGCATCAGAGTATAAATTAATATGAATTAATTTTAAAATCATCTGGCCCTTACCAGGTTTTACTATAACGCAAATACAACGTTCTGTCCTAATATTTACTGAACACCAAGTACGATGCAGAATCTGTTGTGAGTGGTCGGGTACAACCCGTGATTCAACAGCTCATAGAGCCACCCTGAAAATTCATGTCGGCCCAGTCTTCTGTACAACACACGGTTTACTGAGGTTTGCAGGTATTTGTTTATGCGCAGTTCTTTTATCGTCCTGCTTCTGCACTTATATGAGGTTGGGCTCTGGAGTTTTACTGTTCCAGTGCATCGTCCTGATTCTTTAGTGGTTCATCATTGCTGAGATCTTATCCTCTTATCCATGACACAATTTCAGCCAAACCTGAGATGTTGAGCTTTTGCTTCAGTTGAACTGGATTTTTACTTAGATATTTATGATGAACTATGCAAGTGTTGAACGACGAGACCATTTGGCATCTATCTAACAGGAGTTTCCAGGACATTTAGTACTTGACTTGTATAGTGTTATAACATGAATTAAATACCAGTTCAAGTTCTGGTTTTTATATACTTTGTGTAAACTATCTATTGTGACATTTTTGAGTCTTGCCATAGGCTTTTTTTGATGTAGGTCACAAGAGCTTACGTTGATACATAGACACGTAATGCCTTCTCACTTACATCTGCTTTGATTTACATTGTTGTGGCCCTTATGGAAGTGTATTGAGCATCTTTATTACAAGTCTTCAGGAAACTACCACTCAAATAGCGTACTGATCTCAGAAGAAATCATCTCAAAGTCTCGGCCTCTACCATATGAGCATTCTGCAATAAAGCCGAGTTACATAAATGTCTGCTCTCATTTTTATTCAGCTGTGTGGGCTAAAGGTCTTGAGTGTAAATGTAAGAGCATCAAATCATTACCAGACACCTTCAGAAATGTACACAAACTTTCCTCAAGCTTAAAATGAACAGCATGGCCTTGCCTGCTGAAAGTAGATGCGTTGTTTACACAGTAGAGTCAGGGAATTGAAGCAGAAACTTCATAAAAACTCTTACTTCCATATTTATTCTCTGCTGCGTTAAAAACATGGATCTAATAAAACAGAATTTTATTTGTGCATTATTTCATAAACTGTCAGTCTTATCAGTGTTGTGTGTTGTGAATCTTAAAAGTTCAATCACAGGGCCACACAGAGACAAATGACACAAGTGAGCATCCTGCTCACGCTCACGCTCACGCTCACGCTCACGATCACGCTCACGCTCACGCTCACGCTCACGCTCACGCTCACGCTCACGCTCATGGAAGTATGAGAACCACTTCATGTCGGGACTGTTTCAGTTGCTATGATCACAATGAAAAAAATATCCCACCAGGTATTACTGAAGCATCACCATGCATCTCCCCAGTCCGGCATTATGAAATAATGAAACTAAAATATCTTCCTAAACCTAACCAAGCAGTTTTAGTTTCCAACAGTAACCAGGAAACTCTGGTGCCTTAACGGCACCAATCAGTGACCGAAACAAAAAAAAAAAAACTATAAAAGAAACTGATATCAAGGCTGCGGTATCTCAAAGGAGTCTTGAACTCATATTTCAAGGCCTCTTAAGTTTACGTCACCTTTCCACTTATAAGATGTTTGTAACTGCTTCATGAATTAACAGTCCAGACTGGCATTTGCTTTCAGCATCTAATCTTCATGCAAAGAGTGGGTCAGGGCGCTGACACCAAAGGGCACTTTGTGGGGACCACATCAAAAGCGCGTGAGTCAGCCCAGATGAGAAATCTCTGAAGTGAAGTGAAAATAATATAAACTAAGTTGCTGGGGAGATGGAATAGTTTGAAGTGATTGTCTCCCCTCATGTTTTATTTCTATAATCTCTCTTTTTGATTAAAAAGAGACAAACTAAGGAAAGGCCATCATTTAAGCAATAAAGGAAAAAATCTTGTTTCAGAAAGTTAAAGTAGGCTCACTTGTGTGAAAATATACAGTATTTCACTAAAGTATGTAGTTTATAAGATAACTCGTAAATTGGTACTTTTAGATCATGAACGTGATTAATCAGGGATCAAACAAACGTTACAGTACATACAAATTTGACCACCAGGGGTTTTTCACCAAGCATCGCGTCGCCTTTAGGGAGCTTCTCATTTCTTCCACCTTTACTTTTGACACAATTTGTCAATGCAACATAAATCTGAATGCAGAAAAAGTTACTTAGAAAGAGTCCATAAATCTTCAAGAAGTGGCTGTCTGGATGTGAAGTCACTTGAGTAGGTGCACACAGAGACCACATAGACAGACTCACTGTTCAACGTACCTATGGGGATGATGGGATCTAACCAGGCGTGTAATCTGAAGATTCCTACCAGAGGAATATTCACTTTGCTATCAATCTGCTGTTTTCTCCCTTGGTTATCGCTATTCCGCTGTTGTTCATTTCTCCCCCTTCTGCCTCTGTTCTTGCAGAAGCACATGCTCCCACTTGCACAAGTAAACATCACCAGATGGAAATGCACTTATTCTGTGTGTGTGTTTGCAGTGCACTTCCTGCAAGTGATCTTTTCCTGTCCTGCTGTGTGCATGAAAGTTATTTTATTTAGTTTTTTATATTTATTTTACTTGTTCTAATCCATGAGCCTCCCTCTCCCTGGATTTTCTTCTAAGAGAAAATATCTCTTTGCTGCATACACACGTGCATACACATAAGCAAACACACACAGATTTTAATGGACTGAAAGGCTCCCATGTGTCCACCGGGGAAAAAGCCAATCGTCCCATCGTGGTATTACTGCTGTATGAAAAATGCATGATCGGATATGATACACAACAGAGTCCATATCTACACTGTTGTGAATTAATCATTTGATTTTAAAAGCATTCAATGAGCCTAAATTCCTTTTCTGTTAAAAATGTATTTTCCTGCAATACTCCCCTTTTTTTTTTGTTGTGCACCCATCTTTGATCCACTGCTCCATCATCCGCCCCAACGCACAACTCTATCCTCTTTTTAGTAACGACCTATGATTCAGTAAACACTGGCGTAATCATTCTGCCCTTCCAGAAGCCACATTGCTTGCTTCCAGTCTGAAATATCATCAATATTTAATTAAGTGATTATCTTTTTAGGACACAGCACAGATAAGAAAAGGAAAGAGGCTTAAAAGTTGGCTCCAGTTCATGGATAATCCTCTTGTCAAAATGGCCACCCCTGCAGCAGTGTTACTGCCCACCACCCAACTAGGCTTCACTCCCCACAAATATAGAACATTTTGGGACTAGAAGGGTTTTTGACAAATGCATGTGTTTCCCGGATGAGTTTCAGATTCCCTAGAACATCTTCCTGCTTCCTGCTGAGGATCTCTAGAGTCTGGTACAGTAGGAGATGAAGTCAATTTGTGTTGCAGCAACAACAAAGGAGAGCTTTTTGGTATAAGCTGGGGACTACAGGTCAAAACACTTCTAAAAAAGCAGTTCAATTTATTTGTGTAGTGTCACTTCACAACAAAGGTCCCGTCAAAGCACTTCACGCAGAAATGAAGGAAGTTCACTGCAGTCCAATTAAAAACAGCTCAACTAAGTTTAATCATAGTCCAATTCAGCCCAATTTATTGCAGTCAACTAACAATCCACTCCAATTTAGTCCAAATGAAAAACTGGAGAAACTGGAGAAACTGGAGAAACAGCCTAGCTAAGAAACGCAAGAGATTGTATTAAATGTTAACGTTGGTGCAATCGCTCATCCTGAGCAAGCACAAGGCAACTTTGAGTTATTGAGTCAATATCCAGCAGACAGGCTCATGATGGGCGGCCATCTGTTGCAACTGGTGGAGGCCCCTGAAAGGACAGGAAAGAGATGCCAACAAACAAAGAGATGTTAGTCCAGGAATATCCTCCCATGACACACATAAAAGAGATGCGAATTTAACTACAATAATTATGACATATACTGTACATGCATCTTGAGGTCTTGTTCACAAGTGAGGGAAGCGAGAATCGAGAGATCGGCAGGTGATTAGGAGCTCCGTCTGCAGTAATGGGCAAGTGGAAAAAGGTCAGGGCTAAAAGTAGACAAAAAGGGAAAAGACAAGAAATAAAACTGTGGAATCTTTCCCGTATTTAAGTTTGTAATGGAAGTTAAGAGTCAGGAAAAGAGATCATCTCCAAATAAAAGTACAGCACCAGCTTCTCCTCCTGATACACTAATTTGACATGTTAATGATAAGAACACTCATTTGAGTTATTTCCATGTCCAGACAGAACCAACCGGAATTATCCCGTGCAGACTGATTCTTACCTTCTGACTGGCTTTGCAGTCCTCACTTCATCCGGCCTTCCATCCTCAGGTTATTTAATCAGCTAACAAAGCAAGCACATTGAAAGGTCTGTTAAAGCAGGAACTCAGCAGCTGAGTTGTAGTAAGAACAAATAGTGCAGAGATGATGAAAATGAATCACAGGAACAAGAGAATGTCCCCCCACAGAACCAGGACACAGTAAAGCAACACAAGCGCATTATCATCTGCTCAATGGAAAGAAACAAACATCCTGAACTACTTCGACCACATAATATTCTCAGAAGGCTTCGCTTTAGACAGAAGAATAGTTTAAAAGAAAAATCAAGCATTGTTGTATTTGCTACACAGCAGTGCCTCGAGTCAGGAGCGATTGCACAAGAATCCTGTGGCAACGTCTGCATCAGCTCCAACTGAATATTTCAAAAGACAAAGGGAGAGGTTTTCCTAGATATAAATGTGACACGATAATCATTTCCACTCCACTGTTGTCAGGAATTTAGCCACAATGAAGCTCAAATGTTATTCCCCCTCTCTTGTGATGTTTGGTCATATTTGTCTGAGGCTCTAAGGAGTGAATTGAAGTAATGTAATTTTTGGTAATTGGAAAATGTTATTGAGAGGCTTTTCAAATTTTAAAGCTTAACTTATTTAGTTATTACTTGGAGCTAGAAAATGTAGCTTTTCTACCGAGGAATAAAGGCCTGATATGGAACAAACTGCAGCCCAAATGGACCTATTAAGCCTGCTGAGAATTTAATAGCAGGACTCTTTTTCAGGCATCTGGGGCAAACCACTAACGCTGCCATCCAGAAGCCAACAACAGAGGTTGACCATTGCCGTCACAAGTTGCACCTCTGTCAGTCCTGCTGTCAGGCATACGGCCCAGAGCTGTGTTAATCGGCACTCTGTGGTAGATGGCAACATTTCTGCAGCTGACAGATATACGAAGGGCACTAATGCTCGTTTTGCAGCCAGCGAATGGAGCCCAGCTCGGTACAATCCTTACAACAAACACTGAAACATTTTTTTGACCTTAGCTAAAATTCACTGAGTGTTTACTGGAATAAACAAACCAAGACAGAACTGCAGACAAATGTTCAGTCACTGACATTTGCAAACTTTGCCTCTATTTGTCTTTGTTAGAGGCTTGGGCAGCGCTTCCTGTGGCAGCTCCTCTGCAATGCTGCATTAAAAGCCCGCCGCTTTAGAAGTCTGCGCGGCCAAGTACAGTGGAGCCCCCATTAAGACAACTATTATATCTGCGCTGTTGTTGGAGGTGATAAATCAGCAGCTCTGAATAATTTACAAGCATGGAAGAGGAGTGCTATGAGAGATTTAGCGGTACTACATGAGAATGGAAAGCTCATTTTGTTTGTCTCCAACCCACTCTCTTCCTTTCTCGCTCACTCTTTTCCTTGATCACTTCCCACATCCTCCACTCTGTCTCCATATTGCTTCCATGTTCGTGTCTTCAACTGGTGTGTAAAAACACACACGTGTACACATACAGGAACACAAAAAAACTGTGGAATTCTATATTCCCATGGGCAGGGATCTTATCAAGCTCCGCTTTGATTTGACATGTCTCAAACAAGCGTTATCTTCATTGAGTTACCTGTTGTTTCCATCTGAAAAATTCCTATCTATTGATAAATTTGCTCTGACAAGGGTTATCAACGGTTTGAGCAAAAAGAGGTTGAAATGTACTGTGACCTCTAAATGATTGCTTCCTCCTCAAATTGCCCACTATCCCCTACCGCAGGGTCTTTCTTATTGTCAGAGCTCTGCCAAAACCAAGTATTTCTAACAGGTCAGCTTTTCAGGATCTGCATCAAGTCTCCAACAGGCAAACTTCTGCCTATTGTTTATTCTCTATACAACTGAAAAGTCTTGCTGAGGTTTTTCTTAAACAAACAAACAAACAAACAAACAAACAAACAAACAAACAAACAAACAAACAAACAAACAAACAAAAACAAACAAACAAACAAACAAACAAAAAAGAACAAAACATTGGGAGTTAAGTGTCTAATCCACTGTCAATTTTTATTAATTTTTTATTCAAACTAATGGAAAGAGCCCATGTGATTATAAATTAATTTCTCCACTCCCTCACTGTAAATTGCACTGGATAAGTGACAGAGCCGAAGCCTCACATATCATGCGGCCAAAGTGTACTAAAGAGGATGTGGATACAATTATAGAGGTGGAAGTAATGAATCAGGGTTTTCTATTCTAGATTGAAATTAGAGAAAGTTCATCAAACTCAAACTGATCTCATGACAGAGCATATGGCTACACTCGTCCGCTGTCCAAAATTCTGAAGACATTTTGGGATGTTTTGTGCCTTCAGATGGCATCTAGCTGTAATGTTTGAGGGCTATGAACAAATGAAAGACAAATGTCATAACATTAAAAATAAGAGGTTCTATGTTTTCCAAAGAAGACAATATTAAAATCAAGCTGTTTATATGAGACGCTTCTAGACTACGGATGTCACATTCCAGGTCTACATGGTCTGACTTCTTGAGGTCCAAACTGCCACACGAGATCCTTGTTCCCTGCTGTGATAACCATGTACAATGTGTCGTTATAGTCTGGCAGACTCGAGGTGATTGGGGACTCGACTCGATTGGAACTGTGGCATTCAGCTGGTCTGAGTGCTTCCACAATGCCCTTCGTGAAACGAATCCAGCCTTTTGAATAATGTATTTTTCTCTTCGCCTGTGATGGTGCTGCATGGAGAATTACTGTAGGAGATGACGAGGCAAACAACAAAGACAAAAACCTGCTCATCTATTGGTTCATGCAGGCCTACTTCCTCGCTGGTTAGTTTGCAAGCTTCATTGTTCTTGTGAGTGTATCATACTTCTATCAGAGCTTTTACCTCCTCACTCAACTTCTAACAGTGAATCCTTTTACCAGAAATTGCACTACACATGCATTTTTTTAGGCTATGTTTAGACGGACCAGAGTCTCTGAATCAGAGTTCAATTGCACATCCACACCTCCCCAAACAAACTAGACCGATCGAGCAAACAAACTCTGGTCTGGTTAAAGTGGCCCAAACAGGGCTGGGGTGAATGCACCCTAAATTACTGACAGGGGTTGCCACTTGTAATTTCACTCGGAGGATTTAGTTGCATTTAATGAAACTGAACTAAATTCCTTATGTTCTTATGCCCTGCATACCACCATCACCAGAATGTGCACAGCTACAACAAAAAAACCACCGGGTACTGTAATATCTTGAAAGGTGGAGCAGTTTAGAAGGCATCCGCTGTGAAAGTTCCCCCTTGGCAGACATGCAGAACTTGGAATAACATCTGTTCTGGCATTCCTTCATCAATTTAATGAATCACCGCCAAACATCAGTTTATTGCATTATGATAACAAATACCATTGTGAGTGTTTTGTCTCTTAAACATTTCGCAACTACCGCAGTTGGAGACCATTTGGTGTTGCAAACTGCAGAAGAAAAACGTAAACTGAGCTGGATGGTAAACAGAGGCTCTTCATCATTATTCTGTTTCATAAAATGTTTTACTTCATGTAGGGAAACCTCGCTTCGACACTGCCATACTGATAATACCTGAATTCATCAAATTTATGCCAGACTTAAATTTCTAGATATCTGTAGCTTGACTCAAGAAAATAAGATTTGTCAGTTTGCGCAATTTCCTCACTGTTAACAGTCAACCCCATAACCATACAACAGAAAGCACAAGCAGTTGTCCACAACGTGCACTGAGTTCTGAGGAAGTGCTTGTTAAGCTCCTGTTCATCACGTGTACTTAGTAAAAAACAAATCCTGCTTCTCTTCCAGATTCCTAACTTTATGAGCATCAGATGGCTTCTCTGTTTACTGATATCAAAAGGAACAATATATGACCAAGTCCGTTAAACATCTGTGCTACATTTGTTAAAAAAAAAAAAAAAAAACACAGAAAAGAGCATAAACAACCATGATTTCCACATCCTTGTGTCTTAACAGGACTCGTGCCTGGGTTTGGAAGGTTTCAGGGCAGTGAAGCAGAAACTTTAATAAAGGCTTTACAAGGCAGAAATTTGACTCTCTTTCTGTCCCTCTCGCTGTCTCTTCCACTCATGCATACCTGCACATACCATTTAATTTGAATCCCACCCAGGTTGAGTGGTCAAGGCAGAGGGGAGAGAGGGAGGAACATGTAATGAATATCACGACATGTATTAACCGTCACAATGGGACATCCACTTTGACTTTTTCATCTTCTCTCCTGCCTCTCCTCGGGGTCGCCCAGTCCTTCGCTCTCCCTCTGAGCGGAATCTGCTCTTCTGGCTGTGGCGCTTTCGTCCTGACGCTCTCAGGCTCACTTTTGAAGACATCCCTTTTACTCCTTTTTATTTCTATGTAGTATTTTTTTGTTTATAAGAATAAAAACAGTCTCAAACAACAACAAAATTGTTTCACACTACCATTATTTCATTTATTTATTTTATTTTAACAAAAATAAAGCCAAGGGGCATAAAATCCTGGGGGAAATCATAATTACCCCAAGTGGTTAAGTCCTGCTAATCATTAGTCTTTGATGAATTGTTCATCAGCAGCTACGGTACGTAGACCTCCATAGAAGCTGACGTTTTAGCAGTTTGTTGGTCTGGAGCATTCAGATGTATGTTAATACAATTATTAAGAGCACAGATTATAAAACCATTACAAAACAATTTGCTGTTTATCATTATACAATGGGAAGTAAATTCACAAGTGGAAACCATCCAAGAAAGCTGTCAATATTCCCAAAACTGGACTTCCTAGAACATATACTCCAAAGTCAGACCATGGAAAGATCAGAGAAATACAGTGCAACCAAAGAGCTTCATCTCCAGCCCCACGGAGTTTACGGCAGACTTTGTTCGACACTAAAGTCCATGTCAGCACAATTAGAAAAAAGACTAAGAAAGAAACCTTTTTTTTACTAAAAGATACATGAAAGGATGACTGAGCTTCACAAAATTCAAAAAAAGACTTCTGGAGCAATGTCCTATAGAGATGAGACCAAAATGAACTTATTTGACATTAACGCCCAGACTAATGTGTGCTGAAAACTGAACACAGCATCTAAGCAGTAATACTTTACACCCAATGAAAAAGCATGGTGATGGAGGGGGGATGATACAGCTGTTGCACAGCTGAAGGACCGGCGCGCCCTGCAGTCACTGATTCAATCACGGTTGCTCAAAAACCTCAGTGACGTCAAGCAATGGCCCAAAAGTCCTCCACAATTATATGAGAGATCGATAAAGTTTTAACAAATTAAATGATTCTTCCAGTTTTTGATGCTATAGTCTTGAATCATAGGGCTACTTAGTATTGCCAACATGATTTTTATTTTATTTTCAGCTTCATTAGTGTTGAATAAAAATAATGGCATGGTGTAAAAACTTTGCCTGACAAAGACACATAATGATCAGATTTTGGGTATTTTTCCTCTTTTTTTAATAATGTTTTTAGGACTAAAAGGGAAACTAACTACTGCACATAGCCAGAAGTAGTCATAATCAATTTAATCAATAATAAAATGGAACTTTACCCCGCCTGTGTTAACTCTGATACATTTTTGCAATGTTTAGAGAATTAGATTGCAATAGTTTTAATGTCACATATAATTTGCAAATCCCATCAACACCACAAAATAAAAAAAATAAAAAACTTCTTTTCACTTCCACTGCTGTGCTACAGAAAAACAAGAGTCTGAAATCCCCGTTCCTGTGTAATTAAAACACACAAGTACATTTAACTGCCTGATATAACTTCACTTTGTTATTTTATGCCACTGTCACATTTTGCATATTTCACACACAGTGTTCTTTCTTAGCAGGAATACGCCACACAGAAAGGGAGAGTTAGTTAAAAGTTAAATGAAAGAGTTGAAAGAGTTAAAAGAAAAAAAAAAGTGACACTGGGTGAGGATTGTAACCACAGCAGGGGCACTTGTCTGCAATCTCTCACTGAGAAAACCTGTAAGAAAGATCAGGGGAGGTGAAGGAGGAGAAACTGAGAAGCACAGGGAGGGGGGGAGATGGGGAAGGAGGGGGCTTTCTTTAAGCTTATTGAAGCGTTGATATGTCTGTGTCCAGCTGAGAGCAAAGAGATAGCGAACCTATCTGCTGTACCAGGGGGTCTGCACAGAGACACATTTAGGAGACATAAAACACAGGATAGAGAGATGGAGTTAAAGGCTCAAGTAAAGAGGAGAGAGCGGGATATCGATGTGAAGATAAAGAGCAGCTGAGACAGCCAGGATTAAAACAAGACTGCTGTGATAATAATTGCTACGATAATTACATTTTTGTTTCTCTGTCTGCCTTTTGGGGACCATCCAATATATCCCTGAAGATGCACTTGGCAGGAATTATGTAAAATCACAAACTACTAATCACAAACCACTCCTACAGCGAAGAAAGCATCCAATTTCACCTACAACACCAACATGTTCGCCATCCAGATTTCTTTTACCTGGTATCAGGTCTATGTCATGAAACACACGGTCTGGTTACCCTGAACAGGAAATAGCCGCTCATTACTTTTTACAGTGCATTTATTAAATCTCACAAAGATCTTTTGAGTAAACTTCAGGTGTTTTAGCTCAAAAGGTCCCCCTATGGGCATGGAGGTTAAGTTGTACTTAAAAGCCCTGTCAAATATTTACTTTGTTCGTGTGGTGCTCGGCTGCTCTCTGATGCAGATGTAGATCAGCATCGTGCATCTGCTCAGTTGGTCCATTAAAATATTACAGCCAAAAGCTCCTGACAGTCAGCAAGTTTGCAATCAGAATGTTTTGGAAAGAACACCAACTGTGAAAATGTTTAATTTGAATCAATAAATATTGTGAATCTGCGCGTTCGATGCAATACGTGTTAGTGGCATGTAGAGTTTTAAAAAGTATGTGTCGGCGCCTTGGAAACCAACACTGGACTGGAAAGTTTAAAATGTTGCTACGCAGACTAGTAAACAAGCGTTGCAACTTAAAGTTAACTTATGCAATAAACAAAAGGTTCAGCAAAGCCAGCAAATCAGAACTATATAAATGTTGACTGGCTTTTTTTTTTCCTGAATATTTTCTACAATCATTTAAATGAAATAGTTTATTTGATAGCAACATGAATCTGTGATGTATGCATGTGTGAGTGAGTGCTTCAAATTAATGTAAGTCGTGAAGCACCCCATTATTAAAACATGGAGATTACACATCCTGAATGAGCCCTCTATTCTTCATTTTAATATTTAATAGAAGGTAGAGAGCAAAGGCAGAGATGAAGAGGAAGGGAGGAGTCACAATGGGAGAGGGAAGCGCAACCTTTAGTTTCAAACACAGAAAGAAGAAAGTACAGTTAACCTGTTTAATCAAAATAACACAGGAGTAATGAAAGCTGTGTTCACACAATCCAGTCGGAATCCAGTCTTCCTGTTTCTAAGTGATCATATTTATTATTTGTTAACTTGTGAAAGACACAGGAATATTCAAAATCCTCTTGAAACCACCTCCATTTGTGTGGTTCTTGGCTGTTTAAAACATGGACAAGTCTGTCTACACACAATCTGGATATGCTGAATCACATTTGGACCGGCAGTGGTGAACGTACTTCAATATAGATAAATATGAAAGTAACGACGCGCGTGTTGCATTTCTGCGCTTTTTAGCAGATGAAAATAAATGTATCTCCCAAAGCAACAAACTTTAAACTTTGGCATTCGCTGCTTCTTTGTTTTTTCCTAAAGCCATTTGTTAAAATTAAAATATCAATTATAACTCTTGTAGCATAAATACAAATCACATGTTTATGATAGAAAATATAACACACGGCATTAACCACTCTTCTCCTTTTCTCCAATGCACTGTTACAAAGTAATTGGATTTCATAAAACTTGTAATGCTTGGGTGAAATCACATTTAGGAATGAAGGCTCATTTGAGGTGGTTTTAATTATTTTCTGTCACTTTCATTACTCTACAGTCTCACGGTCAAATGGCTTAGTATTATGGGGTCACATGACGGTGAGTTGTCACATGACTATGTAACTATAATACACTTATTGATGAAAACATTAAAATCAAATCCAAAGCGTTGAATGTTTTGGGGGTATATGTTCCTATGTGTTAATGAAATCTCTGGTCTTTTTATGGGT
Organism: Xenentodon cancila; assembly: GCA_014839995.1. Taxonomy (NCBI): domain Eukaryota; kingdom Metazoa; phylum Chordata; class Actinopteri; order Beloniformes; family Belonidae; genus Xenentodon; species Xenentodon cancila. Next base: position 3,528,182 of record CM026208.1, read on the forward strand.
TATGATTTTATGCAAAATAACCACAGTAAATGTGTTATATCGTAAGGTGAAGACTATCTTTGGTCAGATTCCACCTTAGACTAAGAGCACTGCATGCGTTCTTGAGATGACCATGATCAGTTATGTTTTGGTTTCCATAATCTGGATTAGGTTGTGAGGCCACAACAAACATTTTCCATTTGTCCAAGAATAAGTGGATGCAGTTTGTTTTCTGAAGGCCAGCAACAGAGTTGCACAAATATATTTATTTGACCACAACACTTTCTTGTTGTGGTCAAATAAATATATGATATATAAAATATAAATATATGTGTTTGTTTTGTGAACAAAGCCATTCGATATTCTGACGATGTAAAGTCTCGAACCTCCTAATGGCACAAGTTCAACTATTTCATGAGTCTGCATTGTATGTTCATGTGTTTTAGTCCAAACTGTGATATTCAATTTTATCACTGGATCATCAGTTGTCCAGTTGTTTTTTCAAAAACTGCACTGAAACACATACTCTTAAAAGCAACGTGTTTACCAGCTGATGCTTTTGAAGAGGCCAATGAATGTACTTTGCTTCTACCACATTACTGTGCTCCTTACTTATTATTTACAAAGAAAATCAATCCAGCTTTAGTTCTGTGAGTCAGGCAAACATGTACGGCTGGATAATGTAAGTCATATGTCAAAATTTTCTTTAGGAGCACCGAATTTCTGACTGCTGTTGGGTAAATGTTATTGTGTTAACTTGACAGAGCCGTGCATTCATGATGTCGTCCCGCCCCTCACAGACCGATAATAGATGTGCAACCAATCAGAGACACTTAAGACACAACCAGCACACACTCCAGCAGCCAGAAAATTGTACACATCTGGTATCTGTCTTTATCATTCTAATGTAATTACAAACCGGAGGTATGATGGATGATGTGATCTAATGTAGAAGTGCCAGAGATAAAACGAAATGATGGTTGGAGATTGCCATCATTTTAAAGAAGTTACTTCAAAATATGTTTGGTGAGAAAATGGCAACTTGTTCTGTACTTTTATCCCAACCCAAGCTAGTGATTTTTACAGTTTAAAAAGACAGCCATACAATTTAAAAGTGCATAAATGACATGCATACCATGCATAATATAATATAATGACCTCATGACTCTTGTGGTGACGAAGGATCTGAATCTAAGTCAAGTTTGTTTCTGTGGTACGACGTCTACGTCTTCAGAAATCTATTATCTCATCATTGTGGCTACTTTGCTGTTTCCCCCCCATAATTTTAACAGTATTTCCTATTTTAAGTAGGTGATTTTATATTACTGCACATAAAAATATCTAGCTGACTCCATTGAACTTGTGCTCTACTGAGGACCTTATTTTACTGACATTTTAGTGCCTCTATTTCTGTGACATGAAGCCTGCTATGGCTTACTTATTAAAAGCCACAGAGCCTGTTGAAAATAAGAAGTTAATGGCTGTCAGCAAGAACCCAGGCATCGCAACTGACAGAGTTTAATAATTTAAAAGCTGTCAGCAAGACAAAGACGGACAGGCATGTTTCAGTCACAGTGAGATATACATTAGCCAGTGTGATAGTTTCTATTATAGTCCACCGTAACAATAGGATGACGAGAAACTCTTCTCCAAACCTGTATCACACCTGTCATCATTAAGACTGCCAGGCACTTCTGATTCTTTCAGAAACTTTTCTCTCCTTTTTCTCTGTCTTCACTTTTCATCAGTTTTTAATCCAACACAGCCCCACATTTGATCTTTAGTCTATTTCTCTTATGTCATGTTTTCTAATACAGCAAAGTCTCTAACCTCCAGATTTCGAAATAAACTATGTAAAAACCTTCAGCAGAGCCTTAGTTAAACAATACCTTTTGTGTTAAGAGCTTCCTGGGAATTTATTTTAGGAAAACACATCCCTGCACCAGAAAAGCTTAAAAAAAGCTGCTAACAAAGATTGCTAACAAATACGTATATGGACATATATATCATAAATACAATAAACAAATCAAAAAGCAGTTATTTGCAATTAATTTGAAATCTTCAAAAACTTAGAGGCCAAATACAATATATTTGTATTTAATATTATCTTTCTTTTATTAAATACCAGTATTATGTAGTCAGAGAATGTATTCAGAAGAAATCTGGAACAAAACGTTAGTCATATGTATTTTTAAAGTTAATTCCAGTGTTTTTGCTGTCTAAATCTAACCCATTAGTGACAAAAAGGCAAGACACGTAACAATATCCTAAGGAAAGTCAATCACCATTTCTTTGTAGAGCTTTTTTTCTATATTGATTTGGCAAAGAGGACCAACTTTTGTCATGGTCAGTTCAGTTCAGTTCAGTTCCGTTCCGTTCCGTTCCGTTCCGTTCCGTTCCGTTCCGTTCCGTTCCGTTCCGTTCCGTTCAGTTCAGGTCAGGTCAGGTCAGGTCAGGTCAGGTCAGGTCAGGTCAGGTCAGGTCAGTTCAGTTCAGTTCAGTTCAGTTCAGTTCAGTTCAGTTCAGTTCAGTTCAGTTCCGTTCCGTTCCGTTCCGTTCCGTTCCGTTCCGTTCAGTTTAGTTTAGTTCTGGCCATTGTGAGGAAAAGATAGATCAGTCATTTTTCAGTCAACATGACTTAAGGGTAAAAACGTAGCAGCACGGCAGCATTAACTTGGTTAGTCCATGTATGTATCAAGGGCACTGACGGCTGTGGGAAAGAAATTGTTCCAGAATCTAGAAGGATGTGTTTTAGCTGATCTGTACTACCTGCCAGAGGGCAACATCTTAAACAGGTAGTGGCCTTGGTGAGAGAAGTGTTTAATGATGTTTTTGGCTCCACTGGGTCAGCGTGAAGTGGCAGTGTCTTCCAGAGATGGCTGTGAGCTTTTTTTCTATATTGATTTGGCAAAGAGGACCAACTTTTGTCATGGTCAGTTCAGTTCAGTTCCGTTCCCTTCCCTTCCCTTCCCTTCCCTTCCCTTCCCTTCCCTTCCCTTCCCTTCCCTTCCCTTCCGTTCCGTTCAGTTCAGTTCAGTTCAGTTCAGTTCAGTTCAGTTCAGTTCAGTTCAGTTCAGTTCAGTTCAGTTCAGTTCAGTTCAGTTCAGTTCAGTTCCGTTCCGTTCCGTTCCGTTCCGTTCCGTTCCGTTCCGTTCCGTTCCGTTCAGTTCAGTTCAGTTCAGTTCAGTTCAGTTCAGTTCAGTTCAGTTCAGTTCAGTTCAGTTCAGTTCAGTTCAGTTCAGTTCAGTTCCGTTCCGTTCCGTTCCGTTCCGTTCCGTTCCGTTCCGTTCCGTTCCGTTCCGTTCCGTTCAGTTCAGTTCAGTTCAGTTCAGTTCAGTTCAGTTCAGTTCAGTTCAGTTCAGTTCAGTTCAGTTCAGTTCAGTTCAGTTCCGTTCCGTTCCGTTCCGTTCCGTTCCGTTCCGTTCCGTTCCGTTCCGTTCCGTTCCGTTCAGTTCAGTTCAGTTCAGTTCAGTTCAGTTCAGTTCAGTTCAGTTCAGTTCAGTTCAGTTCAGTTCAGTTCAGTTCAGTTCAGTTCAGTTCAGTTCCGTTCCGTTCCGTTCCGTTCCGTTCCGTTCCGTTCCGTTCCGTTCCGTTCCGTTCAGTTCAGTTCAGTTCAGTTCAGTTCAGTTCAGTTCAGTTCAGTTCAGTTCAGTTCCGTTCCGTTCCGTTCCGTTCCGTTCCGTTCCGTTCCGTTCCGTTCCGTTCCGTTCAGTTCAGTTCAGTTCAGTTCAGTTCAGTTCAGTTCAGTTCAGTTCAGTTCAGTTCCGTTCCGTTCCGTTCCGTTCCGTTCCGTTCCGTTCCGTTCCGTTCCGTTCCGTTCCGTTCAGTTCAGTTCAGTTCAGTTCAGTTCAGTTCAGTTCAGTTCAGTTCCGTTCCGTTCCGTTCCGTTCCGTTCCGTTCCGTTCCGTTCCGTTCAGTTCAGTTCAGTTCAGTTCAGTTCAGTTCAGTTCAGTTCAGTTCAGTTCAGTTCAGTTCCGTTCCGTTCCGTTCCGTTCAGTTCAGTTCAGTTCAGGTCCGTTCCGTTCCGTTCCGTTCCGTTCCGTTCCGTTCCGTTCCGTTCCGTTCAGTTTAGTTTAGTTTAGTTCTGGCCATTGTGAGGAAAAGATAGATCAGTCATTTTTCAGTCAACATGACTTAAGGGTAAAAACGTAGCAGCACGGCAGCATTAACTTGGTTAGTCCATGTTGGTATCAAGGGCACTGACGGCTGTGGGAAAGAAATTGTTCCAGAATCTAGAAGGATGTGTTTTAGCTGATCTGTACTACCTGCCAGAGGGCAACATCTTAAACAGGTAGTGGCCTTGGTGAGAGAAGTGTTTAATGTTTTTGGCTCCACTGGGTCGGCGTGAAGTGGCAGTGTCTTCCAGAGATGGCTGTGAGCTTTTTTTCTATATTGATTTGGCAAAGAGGACCAACTTTTGTCATGGTCAGTTCAGTTCAGTTCCGTTCCCTTCCCTTCCCTTCCCTTCCCTTCCGTTCCCTTCCCTTCCCTTCCCTTCCGTTCCGTTCAGTTCAGTTCAGTTCAGTTCAGTTCAGTTCAGTTCAGTTCAGTTCAGTTCAGTTCAGTTCAGTTCAGTTCAGTTCAGTTCAGTTCAGTTCAGTTCAGTTCAGTTCAGTTCAGTTCAGTTCAGTTCAGTTCAGTTCAGTTCAGTTCCGTTCCGTTCCGTTCCGTTCCGTTCCGTTCAGTTCAGTTCAGTTCAGTTCAGTTCAGTTCAGTTCAGTTCAGTTCAGTTCAGTTGCGTTGCGTTGCGTTGCGTTGCGTTGCGTTGCGTTGCGTTGCGTTGCGTTGCGTTGCGTTGCGTTCAGTTCAGTTCAGTTCAGTTCAGTTCAGTTCAGTTCAGTTCAGTTCAGTTCAGTTCAGTTCAGTTCAGTTCAGTTCAGTTCAGTTCAGTTCAGTTCAGTTCAGTTCAGTTCAGTTCAGTTCCGTTCCGTTCCGTTCCGTTCCGTTCCGTTCCGTTCCGTTCCGTTCCGTTCCGTTCAGTTCAGTTCAGTTCAGTTCAGTTCAGTTCAGTTCAGTTCAGTTCAGTTCAGTTCAGTTCAGTTCAGTTCAGTTCCGTTCCGTTCCGTTCCGTTCCGTTCCGTTCCGTTCAGTTCAGTTCAGTTCAGTTCAGTTCAGTTCAGTTCAGTTCAGTTCAGTTCAGTTCAGTTCAGTTCAGTTCAGTTCAGTTCAGTTCCGTTCAGTTCAGTTTAGTTTAGTTCTGGCCATTGTGAGGAAAAGATAGATCAGTCATTTTTCAGTCAACATGACTTAAGGGTAAAAACGTAGCAGCACGGCAGCATTAACTTGGTTAGTCCATGTTGGTATCAAGGGCACTGACGGCTGTGGGAAAGAAATTGTTCCAGAATCTAGAAGGATGTGTTTTAGCTGATCTGTACTACCTGCCAGAGGGCAACATCTTAAACAGGTAGTGGCCTTGGTGAGAGAAGTGTTTAATGATGTTTTTGGCTCCACTGGGTCGGCGTGAAGTGGCAGTGTCTTCCAGAGATGGCTGTGAGCTTTTTTTCTATATTGATTTGGCAAAGAGGACCAACTTTTGTCATGGTCAGTTCAGTTCAGTTCAGTTCCGTTCCCTTCCGTTCCCTTCCCTTCCCTTCCCTTCCCTTCCGTTCCGTTCCGTTCCGTTCCGTTCAGTTCAGTTCAGTTCAGTTCAGTTCAGTTCAGTTCAGTTCAGTTCAGTTCAGTTCAGTTCAGTTCAGTTCAGTTCAGTTCAGTTCAGTTCAGTTCAGTTCAGTTCAGTTCAGTTCAGTTCAGTTCAGTTCAGTTCAGTTCAGTTCAGTTCCGTTCCGTTCCGTTCAGTTCAGTTCAGTTCAGTTCAGTTCAGTTCAGTTCAGTTCAGTTCAGTTCAGTTCAGTTCAGTTCAGTTCAGTTCAGTTCAGTTCAGTTCAGTTCAGTTCAGTTCAGTTCCGTTCCGTTCCGTTCCGTTCCGTTCCGTTCCGTTCCGTTCCGTTCCGTTCCGTTCCGTTCCGTTCAGTTCAGTTCAGTTCAGTTCAGTTCAGTTCAGTTCAGTTCAGTTCAGTTCAGTTCAGTTCAGTTCAGTTCCGTTCAGTTCCGTTCCGTTCCGTTCCGTTCCGTTCCGTTCCGTTCCGTTCCGTTCCGTTCAGTTCAGTTCAGTTCAGTTCAGTTCAGTTCAGTTCAGTTCAGTTCAGTTCCGTTCCGTTCCGTTCCGTTCCGTTCCGTTCCGTTCCGTTCCGTTCCGTTCCGTTCAGTTCAGTTCAGTTCAGTTCAGTTCAGTTCAGTTCAGTTCAGTTCAGTTCAGTTCAGTTCAGTTCCGTTCCGTTCCGTTCCGTTCCGTTCCGTTCCGTTCCGTTCCGTTCCGTTCCGTTCCGTTCCGTTCCGTTCCGTTCAGTTCAGTTCAGTTCAGTTCAGTTCAGTTCAGTTCAGTTCAGTTCAGTTCAGTTCAGTTCAGTTCAGTTCAGTTCAGTTCCGTTCCGTTCCGTTCCGTTCCGTTCCGTTCCGTTCCGTTCAGTTCAGTTCAGTTCAGTTCAGTTCAGTTCAGTTCAGTTCAGTTCAGTTCAGTTCAGTTCAGTTCAGTTCCGTTCCGTTCCGTTCCGTTCCGTTCCGTTCCGTTCCGTTCCGTTCCGTTCCGTTCCGTTCCGTTCCGTTCCGTTCAGTTCAGTTCAGTTCAGTTCAGTTCAGTTCAGTTCAGTTCCGTTCCGTTCCGTTCCGTTCCGTTCCGTTCCGTTCCGTTCCGTTCCGTTCAGTTCAGTTCAGTTCAGTTCAGTTCAGTTCAGTTCAGTTCAGTTCCGTTCCGTTCCGTTCCGTTCCGTTCAGTTCAGTTCAGTTCAGTTCAGTTCAGTTCAGTTCAGTTCAGTTCAGTTCCGTTCCGTTCAGTTTTGTTTAGTTCTGGCCATTGTGAGGAAAAGATAGATCAGTCATTTTTCAGTCAACATGACTTAAGGGTAAAAACGTAGCAGCACGGCAGCATTAACTTGGTTAGTCCATGTATGTATCAAGGGCACTGACGGCTGTGGGAAAGAAATTGTTCCAGAATCTAAAAGGATGTGTTTTAGCTGATCTGTACTACCTGCCAGAGGGCAACATCTTAAACAGGTAGTGGCCTTGGTGAGAGAAGTGTTTAATGATGTTTTTGGCTCCACTGGGTCGGCGTGAAGTGGCAGTGTCTTCCAGAGATGGCTGTGAGCTTTTTTTCTATATTGATTTGGCAAAGAGGACCAACTTTTGTCATGGTCAGTTCAGTTCAGTTCCGTTCCCTTCCCTTCCCTTCCCTTCCCTTCCGTTCCGTTCCGTTCCGTTCCGTTCCGTTCCGTTCCGTTCAGTTCAGTTCAGTTCAGTTCAGTTCAGTTCAGTTCAGTTCAGTTCAGTTCAGTTCAGTTCAGTTCAGTTCAGTTCAGTTCAGTTCAGTTCAGTTCAGTTCAGTTCAGTTCAGTTCAGTTCAGTTCAGTTCAGTTCAGTTCAGTTCAGTTCAGTTCAGTTCCGTTCAGTTCCGTTCAGTTCAGTTCAGTTCAGTTCAGTTCAGTTCCGTTCCGTTCCGTTCCGTTCCGTTCCGTTCCGTTCCGTTCCGTTCCGTTCAGTTCAGTTCAGTTCAGTTCAGTTCAGTTCAGTTCAGTTCAGTTCAGTTCAGTTCAGTTCAGTTCAGTTCCGTTCCGTTCCGTTCCGTTCCGTTCCGTTCCGTTCCGTTCCGTTCCGTTCAGTTCAGTTCAGTTCAGTTCAGTTCAGTTCAGTTCAGTTCAGTTCAGTTCAGTTCAGTTCAGTTCAGTTCCGTTCCGTTCCGTTCCGTTCCGTTCCGTTCCGTTCCGTTCCGTTCCGTTCCGTTCCGTTCCGTTCAGTTCCGTTCCGTTCCGTTCCGTTCCGTTCCGTTCCGTTCCGTTCCGTTCCGTTCCGTTCCGTTCCGTTCAGTTCAGTTCAGTTCAGTTCAGTTCAGTTCAGTTCAGTTCAGTTCAGTTCAGTTCAGTTCAGTTCAGTTCCGTTCCGTTCCGTTCCGTTCCGTTCCGTTCCGTTCCGTTCCGTTCCGTTCCGTTCCGTTCAGTTCCGTTCCGTTCCGTTCAGTTCAGTTCAGTTCAGTTCAGTTCAGTTCAGTTCAGTTCAGTTCCGTTCCGTTCCGTTCCGTTCCGTTCCGTTCCGTTCCGTTCCGTTCCGTTCAGTTCAGTTCAGTTCAGTTCAGTTCAGTTCAGTTCCGTTCCGTTCCGTTCCGTTCCGTTCCGTTCCGTTCCGTTCCGTTCCGTTCCGTTCCGTTCCGTTCCGTTCCGTTCAGTTCAGTTCAGTTCAGTTCAGTTCAGTTCAGTTCAGTTCAGTTCAGTTCAGTTCAGTTCAGTTCAGTTCAGTTCAGTTCAGTTCAGTTCCGTTCAGTTCCGTTCCGTTCCGTTCCGTTCCGTTCCGTTCCGTTCCGTTCAGTTCAGTTCAGTTCAGTTCAGTTCAGTTCAGTTCAGTTCAGTTCAGTTCAGTTCAGTTCAGTTCAGTTCCGTTCCGTTCCGTTCCGTTCCGTTCCGTTCCGTTCCGTTCCGTTCAGTTCAGTTCAGTTCAGTTCAGTTCAGTTCAGTTCAGTTCAGTTCAGTTCAGTTCAGTTCAGTTCAGTTCAGTTCAGTTCAGTTCAGTTCCGTTCCGTTCCGTTCCGTTCCGTTCCGTTCCGTTCAGTTCAGTTCAGTTCAGTTCAGTTCAGTTCAGTTCAGTTCAGTTCAGTTCAGTTCAGTTCAGTTCAGTTCAGTTCAGTTCAGTTCCGTTCAGTTCAGTTCAGTTCAGTTCAGTTCAGTTCAGTTCAGTTCAGTTCAGTTCAGTTCAGTTCAGTTCAGTTCAGTTCAGTTCAGTTCAGTTCAGTTCCGTTCAGTTCAGTTCAGTTCAGTTCCGTTCCGTTCCGTTCAGTTCAGTTCAGTTCAGTTCAGTTCAGTTCAGTTCAGTTCAGTTCAGTTCAGTTCAGTTCAGTTCAGTTCCGTTCCGTTCCGTTCCGTTCCGTTCCGTTCCGTTCAGTTCAGTTCAGTTCAGTTCAGTTCAGTTCAGTTCAGTTCCGTTCAGTTCAGTTCCGTTCCGTTCCGTTCCGTTCCGTTCCGTTCCGTTCAGTTCAGTTCAGTTCAGTTCAGTTCAGTTCAGTTCAGTTCAGTTCAGTTCCGTTCAGTTCAGTTCAGTTCCGTTCCGTTCCGTTCCGTTCCGTTCCGTTCCGTTCCGTTCCGTTCCGTTCAGTTCAGTTCAGTTTAGTTTAGTTCTGGCCATTGTGAGGAAAAGATAGATCAGTCATTTTTCAGTCAACATGACTTAAGGGTAAAAACGTAGCAGCACGGCAGCATTAACTTGGTTAGTCCATGTTGGTATCAAGGGCACTGACGGCTGTGGGAAAGAAATTGTTCCAGAATCTAGAAGGATGTGTTTTAGCTGATCTGTACTACCTGCCAGAGGGCAACATCTTAAACAGGTAGTGGCCTTGGTGAGAGAAGTGTTTAATGATGTTTTTGGCTCCACTGGGTCGGCGTGAAGTGGCAGTGTCTTCCAGAGATGGCTGTGAGCTTTTTTTCTATATTGATTTGTCAAAGAGGACCAACTTTTGTCATGATCAGTTCAGTTCAGTTCCGTTCCGTTCCGTTCAGTTCAGTTCAGTTCAGTTCAGTTCAGTTCAGTTCAGTTCAGTTCAGTTCAGTTCAGTTCAGTTCAGTTCAGTTCAGTTCAGTTCAGTTCAGTTCAGTTCAGTTCAGTTCAGTTCAGTTCAGTTCAGTTCCGTTCCGTTCCGTTCCGTTCCGTTCCGTTCCGTTCCGTTCAGTTCAGTTCAGTTCAGTTCAGTTCAGTTCAGTTCAGTTCAGTTCAGTTCAGTTCAGTTCAGTTCAGTTCCGTTCCGTTCCGTTCCGTTCCGTTCCGTTCCGTTCCGTTCCGTTCAGTTCAGTTTAGTTTAGTTCTGGCCATTGTGAGGAAAAGATAGATCAGTCATTTTTCAGTCAACATGACTTAAGGGTAAAAACGTAGCAGCACGGCAGCATTAACTTGGTTAGTCCATGTTGGTATCAAGGGCACTGACGGCTGTGGGAAAGAAATTGTTCCAGAATCTAGAAGGATGTGTTTTAGCTGATCTGTACTACCTGCCAGAGGGCAACATCTTAAACAGGTAGTGGCCTTGGTGAGAGAAGTGTTTAATGATGTTTTTGGCTCCACTGGGTCGGCGTGAAGTGGCAGTGTCTTCCAGAGATGGCTG
>CM026208.1:4285789-4378289 GCA_014839995.1 Xenentodon cancila
CGAGACAAACATTAACACAATCACAATAGAATATCAGTGCATTTCCAAACAGTCCTGTTTATATCCTGACCCATAGTTCTTGTTGCCAGTCTTCCAAAAGAGTCTAAATGTTTGAACAAAAGGGAAATAAAATGATTTATTTTGGTTATTAATAACTGAATAAAGAAAATAAAGAAAACAGGAATACTTGGGTTCTATTCAAATATTAAGGATCACCTTAAATTAGATGGCTGTGAATTTACGTAATCTCAGTATGAACAAAATATTAAATTACTACTTAATGCAACTCCTTTAAAAATGACATTTGTTCTTAGTCCTTAATGTTCAAATAATCATTTATTAATTTCATTTGAATTCAGATGTTCTGTTTATGTGAGTTCAACAAATGATTGCTGAGACAAACAAAATAAAAATACCTGCTGGTGAGACAAAAGTCAAACATAACAGAATTAAGGTCCTTTATTAACAGTCAGACAACTTTTCCTGTTTTACAGGTGTGGCTGACTATCCTGTTTATCTTTCGTATTCTGGTTCTCGGGACGGCGGCTGAGTCGTCGTGGGGGGACGAGCAGGAGGATTTCGACTGTGACACTGAGCAGCCCGGCTGCGAGAACGTCTGTTATGACCGAGCGTTCCCGATAGCACACATACGATACTGGGTAAGGAAGTGTACACTGAACTGGGCTATCACGTGTGGAAATCAGAAATTAAACATGCAGCTAAGCACGAGAAGGTGCACATTATCTGAAATTACTTATGAGGCCAGTGTGAATTTTATTACAAGCCTTTTATAATGAAAGCATTCTGTGCTCACGTAAGAGTGGGGGAGAACCTGCCCTCCAGATAGCACTTACATTTCATTTGGGCCACTTGTGGCATCTTTGGCTCAGTTACGGCAGTGGCAACTGTTATGTTATCTCAATGTGACACAGAGGTTATGTGCTGGTCCTAACTTTGGTTATGGTATTTGTTGCGTGGGCCAGATGTAACCTGAATGTCATATGCAGGCTTTGACATGAGATGATGACAAGACTAGACATAAGTTTGGGCCAAGCCAGGTTGACTGGCAGAGTCAGGCAGCCACACTCCCTGCCAGCCAATACTGCCAGTTAGGGACAAGAGAAAACTGCAGATGTGGACCAAACTAACATCTGCTATCTGAGACGACCTTTAGGTTTTTCATTAAGAACACACATTTGTCAGCGGTTTATAATGCGAGTATTTTTTTTTCCATCTTTCATTTTTTCCTCATCAGAGATTGGACATCCGGAGCTCCCACTTGTCATCAAATAAAACATTTGTCACTGCAGACTTTCAGTTATCTTGCTCTCACAAAGGAGAGAGTTTTGATTAAAGGGGATGTTACAAAGATCTCAGAAATTCATGTACCTAATATGATACATCTGGCATTGTAGGGTTAAAGTCCTCAGGATCCATTGTGATTGAAACATGGGCCCAGTTCTCTATGAGCTATTTTTATGAATATTATCATATTTGCACGCTTATGCAGTTCAGAGCCCAACTGATTGATGCATACAAAACTTTAGGGGTTTAGTAGCTCAAGTATGTAGACAGAAAGTTGCACCCAGCACTAATGAAGCTCTCAGATGTTGGCATGACCTTCAATGTATCATTTACACAACAGGTTTCTGGATTCACAGAGAACCAAAACCCTCAACAGTGAAGTATTTAAGTGTTTTTTTAATAAAAAAGGAACTTAATCTAACACAAAATCTTTATTATATTTATCACAAATCTGACTGATGTCTTCCCAGGTGCTCCAAATTGTGTTTGTTTCCACTCCCAGTCTGATCTACATGGGCCACGCCATGCACACTGTTCGGAGAGAAGAGAAGAGGAGAAGCAGGGAAGAGAATGAAGGAGGACGAGGGCCAGAGGAAGACCCGGGAGGAGGTGAAGGAGGGGGAGGGGGAGGAGGCGAGAAACAGAGGAGGAAACAAGAAAAGGACGATGGGAAGGAAAAAAGCGAGTGTTCATCAGGAGGTCGGGTTCGACTGAAAGGAGCTTTGCTGAAGACATATGTGCTCAGTATACTGATACGCAGCATCATCGAGGTGAATGTTTCTGACACTTGGACAGATTTTACTTTTATGCCCATTTAGACTTTTGTTTTAGTGGTAAACATAGACTTGGCAGCAGCAAACATCCAAGCAAAAAACAAGATCTGGTGGGGATCTAAACGGAGCTGAAAAAGAATATTTCCACTTATTTGTTGCCAAGAAAACTGACCTAAAAATAACCTCAGCTAACATTATATTGCATTCTGTGAGTTTAAAGCCACAGAATGCAATATATTCATATTAAAGCCAACCATGTTCCATGGCTTTAATATGAAGTTTGAGTTCATTCGAGTGAGGTTTTGTTGCATTCAATGCAAGATTTAAGCATCGACATCAGAGTAACATAAGGCAGGATTCACATGGACGTATGTCAGGCTTCAAGGGTTGGTTTTCCCTCTCCAGCAGTGTGACAGATATTCTAAACAGGCCTGTCAATCATCCTTGGGTCACAGTGGCAGTGAGGCTTCCTCTCCCTCAGCCACCTCCTCTAGCTTTTCCAGGAGTCCATGGTATTTCAAGGCAAACTGAGGACTACAATCTCTCCAGCATGTCCCAGGTCTGCCTTCTCCCAGTTGGCCATGCCTGAAACACCTCCTCATAGAGCCATCTAGGAGGCATCCCAACCAAACGCCTGAACCACAGCACTTGGTTCCTCTTAATACTGAGGAGGAACAGGGGCTCTACTTCAAACTCCTCTCCAATAAATTAACTTCTCGCCCAATCTGTAACCTGCAACCTTGAGAAGGAAACTCATTTCCAGTGCTATTTTTCATGATCTCCCCCTTCAATTATGGTGGAGGGGATTAAAAACCCAAAGGATCTCAGGACTTACCAGGCCCTGGAGGGGTCTCCCAAAGCATATTGGACCTGGGGGAGGGCCTAGAAAAACAATCAACAGATTCATCTAGTGAGGAAGTGCAACAGAACTCGCTAAATTACACATTTTTAGACTAAAGTGTAACCAAAGTGGTAACTTTGTGTTATCTAAAAATGCTCTTGTTTTTTTGTCATTTCGGACAGTAGGGATTTTTTTTCATGAAATGCCCTCTCAAGTCCTTTAAATTAAGCTGGCAGACCTGCTATAATGGATCAAATTTGACTAGAAGGTAAAGGCAGAAACGTTGGTGGAAGGTCAGAGGCTCGTCCATCACATCCGGTTATGTGAAATGCTCTGACATGACATCATCTGGATTTGAGGAATTTATAGCAGTCAAGTAGCAAATGAAAAACGTAAAAGGTGGAAGTTGAAGCAAATTACAAAAAATCTCTGACTGTTTGTGCTCAGGTGGTGTTTCTGTGTCTCCAGTACTTCCTGTATGGGATCTTCCTCAACCCTCTTTATGTCTGCAAGGTAAAAAAATACCAAAACAAAAGAAGAGCAAATAAACAAAAACAGTAATGATTTTGTGTTTTATCCTTGGGAACTAATGCAACATTTCTGGCCTGTAGTTGTTCACTCTTGCATTCTCCGTCAGGCCTGGCCATGTCCACATCCAGTCAACTGCTACGTCTCCAGGCCTACAGAGAAAAATGTCTTCATAGTGTTCATGTTGACCGTGTCGGCCGTCTCGTTGATCCTCAGCATGCTGGAGCTGCATCACCTGGCATGGAGGCACTGCTGCAGGTAGGAACTCACATGTCCAAGTTATCTTTTGATTAGAGTTCTCCCTCACTCTTAAAACAAAACAAAAACACCATTTTCAAACCATTTATTTAAAACTACAGTCAAAAGACAGATTTGTGTAATTTCATTTTCACAGGCATTAATCTGGCTTATCTAACTGAAGATCAGTTATCGTCAATTAGCTGATAACTCTCTTCATTTTGACAAGATGGACGATATATATCAGCTAATTACTGATCTGTCTGTCACACAAATTCATTTTAGTATTTAGAGAAATGTAAACGTGTCAGAGGATCCATACAGCTGGATACTATCAGATAAATGTGATAGGAGACATTGTTGTTTTTGAGTTTAATAAAACCAGACAGTGTCCAACACTGAACCCTGATGGACACCAACAGACGGGGCTGCAGTCACTAAAGTGATTTAATTTTTTTTAAAATATTTAAAATAATATTCTACAAACAGATCCAGAATTGAATCCCCCAAATCCCACACCCTGTTTATAAGGTGCAGACTGACCAATAAGGTTGATCAACTGGTCAAACTTTGGTTGTTGTTTTTTTTTTTTTTTTTTTTTTTTTTTTTGCAGGCGGTTCTTCTGCAGGAAGGCCGTCACTCCCTCTAACACCTCAAGAGCTCAACAGCTCTCCGCGTCTCCGCCTCCACCGTCGACGCCACCTCCAGATTTCAACCAGTGCATGACAGGCTCCTCACACTTCCTGCCTTACCCCAACCACCTGTTGGCCAACCAGCAAAACTCAGAGAACCTGGCCACGGAGAAGAACAAAATAGCCGCCGCAGTGGAAGAGGCCAACTTCCTTCAGATGAACTGCTACTCACCAGGATGGCAGAACACTAGAGACAATCAGATTCAAGACGGTGCATACCTGAGGTCTGACACTAACTGCTATAACCCCGAGAGCAGAGACACGAGATGCCATCAGATCCAGAACTGCGGCCCGGATGGCCTGTTGATCAGAGACAAGCGAAGATTCAGCAAAACCAGCGGGACGAGCAGCCGAACGAGAGCTGACGATCTCTCTGTCTAGAAAGAAAGCACGAAGAGACAACTCAGTTTTCCCCAAAGCTGTTGAGTCATGAGACACTCAGCACCTTGTTTAAAACAGCTGCAGAAATCAGGTTCAACAGATTTATCATAAATACCAACATTTCTATTTCTGACACAAAGTGACACTTTACTGGAAAAACTGCTTGTAATTCCATACTTACATACAATGCTCCTAAAGCTTCTGTCACACCTTCAAAAACTGGATTAAATTCAGTTTCTATTAGTCTTAAATCAAGAAGGTGCATGAAACATTTAACACCGTAGCATTGGAGTGCAGGTGACAATTTCCCAGATATGGTAACGTGGCCTGCACGTGTACAGTGTCTGTTCAACCATATTCAGGTTCTATCGAGCATTTTACCGCGTTTCTTACACTCATACAGCACTTGTGTTTTATATTCACTCCATATGCAGCACCGTTTTGTTTTGTGAACTCATGCCCCAGTGAGCAGACTGGGGGGGTTACGATGCACAATTTATATTACATCCTGGGTGTAAAGGCAAAGAAGGAACTCTAGATCAAAGTTATTCTGCAAGACAATGACACACCAAAGTCCATAAATAACTGCTGGAAATACTAAAATACATTTCAAATATATACTTATTACCATACTATTACGATAAGATGTGTTACAGCTATGCAACTATATGTAATTAACGTTGAAGTGACTGGTTTGCAGAACTTGGGTTTGTCCCGTAAATCTAAAACTGAGCCAAGATTTATGTGAGACAGTCACACCACTAATGGTGATGTTTTAACTTCTTAAGTAATTAAAACTTCATACGGACTGAATCTTAACTCACTGACGAACTGGTTCGATCTGGACTGTTACAAAGCATTGAGGCAGTGTATTTTTGTGACTGTGTAGAGGCAAAAAGAATGTTTTGGTTTTCTTTTTGAATAATATTTTTTAGATATTTTTACTTTAAACCTGAGAGTCTGTTTCATCCACACCGGATGAAGATGTTTGTGAAACTGTTTCTTGAAACCTGATTGTAAAGTCACATCCAGTTTTGACATTTTTAATTTTTTGCGTTTCGTTTGTCGTGGACTTGACTGTTTCTTTTGTATTGTTGAAATTGTTGTAATGAAACACACCTGGACTACAATACTGGGAACCACAGTATCTACAGCGAAAAATATGCTGCACTGATTTTGTATTTTGTCTCAGGTTGTGCAGGAACATGAAATAACTAGACAAATCACACGTTCCAGATATTTTAAGGTGAAATTAAATAGTTTGATAGTTATAATTCCACATTAAAAAAGCAATTTTTAGAGTGCACTCCGCATTTATATAACAGAACTTGATATGTATATTTATTCAAAACCTTTAAAGGACATACTGGGCTCTGCTTAGTCCCAACAACAAACAGTATTCAAAGTTTTTGTTGCTCTTAAATTTTAAATCATGCTTTTTATGTATGTGATGTTTTAATGTCTCTGTAAAGCACTTTGAATCACTGTGTTAAATTGCGCTCTAGAAATAAACTTGTCTTGCTGTTTTGCTATTATTACACACCCAGACTGTGTGATGACACGATGATTGTGATTGTTGTTTTATCACTTTGGTAAATTTACAGATCAGTCTCAGCACTGCTACAAATAATGTAGCAATAAATGTGATTTTAAAAAATGTTTGTTAAGGTCATAAACGGTCATATTTTATTTAATAGAAATAATGAAATTGTTATCTTGTCATAGACATGAGATGAGAGATAACTTCAGGGAGAAATCCTGAAATGTTTAAGAAAGAGGCACTCTGGGATTTAAAAATAACCTCCATGGCTTGTTCCCAGGATGAGTGTCCAGTTTGGGAAAGTGGCTGATGGGAGAAATCCCCGTAAAGTCATCTGAATGTAACAGGAATGTTTGGGAACTGAAGGGTTCGCTTCAACTTTCCTCTTCTCCCATCCGCAGCGCCACCAGACTCCTGCTGTAGGAATGAAATAACTCAAACATTTCCACCTTAAAAGGAATCAGAACTGTGTCCCTTTACATAAAGTTAGACTGTCCACATGACCAAAAAAATTTCCAGACCTACCAAACCAAAACAACATCAGATACTTAAATTAGTTTTTGTTGAAATGAAACATAAATAAATGTAAAAACAACACTATACAATGGCAAATTTTAATGAAGAAAAAATAGAAATGAGGAGATAGCGTTTGCAAGTCTCAAACACTGAGCATATTAAAGACTATTTTGGGGAACATCGACATCTAGTGTCCAAATATGTAAGTGCAGCCTTACAGCCTCCCTGTTGTTATATAACACTATCTTATTCCTGATTTAAATTCAGACTCAGCAATTTCCGTGAGGCTCCTGTGTTGAATTGGTGATATAGTTTAAGGCTTCTGTCTTACTGACATGCAAACCTTAACTCAAGACTAAGTCCTGAGATCTCTTGAAAATGCTTTCAGTGGGCTGCATTGATGGTTTTCCCATCTGCACAAGGTAAGTCTGGCTCTCATGCAGGGTGGCCATTGATTTGTTGGATACCTGTCTGACCCAAGGCTCTTCATCATTGATTATTGTTTGATTGAACCTCCTGAAAGTCTCCTGGACGAACTTCTTCCATTTTTGAACGGTGAAGGTCACTGAGCTTTTGGACACCTCATATAAAGCAGAAATGTTCTTCTTTCTTTTTACTGATCTGTGCAATGACAAAATATGGTCTGACAGGAAAATTCTCTTGACCTTCGTGACTTGGTTTGTTCAATCTGACAGAATCTCAACTCTATGAACTTAAGTCCAATTGGTTTATTTGAGTGAAGTCAAGTTGTAGAAAAAAGTTGCAACACATGGAGACGGAGGTTATGGGGTCATCTTTGCTAGTTATGTTACCCTTCCTGTGAGGCCTCATACACACACACACACACACCTGTTTGTCATCCATAATCCTGCACAGTATGTAGTTCATGTGTCGGCTAAATTTGTATTCCAAACAGGCCTTGTTTACTGCTGCTTCTGTGCACGTCTGCCTGAAATGTCAGCATGAATTACAGACACTGTAGGCGTGAAATTTAAAAATGGCTTTGACATTGCATAGTAAATCTTAAGTTAACCATTAAAGTCACGAGACGCACAAATATGTGGTATAACCTTGTGAGAAAGAAAGGACACTCTCTTTGAATCATAATATCATATATATATATATCTATATATATATATATCTATATATATATATATATATATCTATATCATCTATCTATCTATCTATCTATCTATCTATCTATCTATCTATCTATCTATCTATCTATCTATCTATCTATCTATCTATCTATCTATCTATCTATCTATCTATATATATATATATATATATATATATATATATATATATATATAAAGGACAAAAAAGAAATCATGAGTTCCTCGCCCGCTCTTCGAGCACTGAGCCTGTATGCAGAAAACGACAGGGGAAGCGGAGGTCTTGTAATGTGTGCAGCAGGATGTTGTGAATGCTCTGTCAGTCTGTCGGATGTTCTGGATGCTGGAAGCGTCCAGGCATATTTTGTTTGGTAAGAAACCGTTTTTGTCATGCCCATCCTACGCCACAACCCAGACTTGAGCAGAATACAGGAGATGGTAGTCGCATGTAAGAAGTGACCAAAACCTGCCAGAAACACCTGCAGTTGTTGGCCTCTTGGTAACCTCCCTGAGAAGTTTTCTCCTCGCCATCTCAGCAACCTCACAGGATCTTACTAATTTTTGCAAAGTCTCTGGCGTCACATTTTCTGCCCTTAAAGATGCTGGCTTTGACGGCGCTCCATGGTGATTTCAGTGCTTCTTCTTTTATATCCCTCACCGGATCTGGGCTTTTCATTGATTAATCCTCAGTTTCTTTGGCAGCTTCTTGTAGCTCATGGCTCTAAGCAGAATAAAACCCCAAACATTCAAATACTACAGCGACAGCGGACTCTTATAAATATCATATATTGCCTTACAGATGATAGTTGTGATATTCATGTTTTATTCTTATGCATATATTTTAAAAACATTAAATTTCACAAGTGTGTATAGACTACCATATATGTTGCATATGCAAATGCGTTTTTTCTTCGTATGTGAATGTTGCTGTAACATTTGGAGATACATCTGTCAAACCAAAGCACATAGGTGTGTGTGTGTGTGTGTGTGTGTGTGTGTAAAAAAAAAAAAAAAAAAAAAACTTCTCTGGGTAGACCTACAGGGAGGATTGCAGCCGATGCAGTTTCGGGAACTAGAGACCTCTTCCAGGAAGAAAGGATCAAAATGAGCACTAACAGAACAAGCTGTGCTGCTCCGAAAAGCGTTTGTTACAAGTTGTGTTTCCGTGAGGGTGCCCAAACTTTTACTTCTGTGAGGGGGGTGGGGTTCTCAATAATTTAAAACATGTTTTTTAATTCCCTTTCACGTTTTCACAACAGGAGAAATCGTAACACAGGATGTCCAAACTTGCGCACGCCGCTCTGTGCTTCACTGGTGCACGTCTTCCACGTGGAGTCCACCGACCTCCCCGCGGTGGCCCCGTGCCTCCTACCCAGGAACCTCCGCGAACCCGTTTCAAATAAATGACCTACTTAAACAGCTCCGGTTTCGTGGTGGAGTCTCACAGTCGTGGTGAACAACTCCTGGGTCTTTCGTCACAAAAGTGAGCGTTACAAAAGGAACTTTGTGTTAAATCTACGCTGGCCAGCAGGTGTCGTTCAAAGCCTATTATAAACTTAATATAAACTTAATGCCACAGTATAAACTTAATAAAAAACTAACC
Source organism: Xenentodon cancila (assembly GCA_014839995.1). Taxonomy (NCBI): domain Eukaryota; kingdom Metazoa; phylum Chordata; class Actinopteri; order Beloniformes; family Belonidae; genus Xenentodon; species Xenentodon cancila. The sequence continues at coordinate 4,295,321 of CM026208.1, forward strand.
TAGAGAGTCATTAGAAGTAGATAATCTGCAGAAATAAGTCGACTTTAGAGGGAACCCTCGGCAGCTGTCATCTTTATCACAGATTTCTACACAACCGATCCTCGTAATTCCTGCCTGTAGTCCAACAGTCGTCACCTACACTTGCAGGCGCTCGTTTGAAAACATTCCTGTCACGTCACTGCTGTTAACTGAGCTCCGCTCCAGGGAGGCGTCATTAGTTCAGGCGTGAACCTCAGCTGGCTCAGCTCCCGGAGGCTTTAGGAGCGGAGGATCACATCACGTAGGCCGTGAACGGCAGGTGGAGACTTCACGGACTAGTTCCAACTTCATGACGACTGACTGTGTCTACGGGATAAAACGACTGCTTTCCCTGGTTGTAGCTCAAATCTGACATTAAACCGAAATAAACTTTAACCATCAAGAAGAGCTTATGTGAAGTTTATCTACTGACACCAGAGGACACAGGGACTTCTTGGAAAACTGGTTTGACCTTCACTTTGAGGTCTTAAGAGTAAGATTAATAAAACATTACTCACCGTTTATTTTTTTATACATTTCCTGGAGTTTTGCTTGTTAATTGAAAGATGAGCTGAATTTGTCCTCTAAATGTCAGAATTCCCATTGCTAATTATTACTTTATAAAAACATAATTCTGATACGAACAATAGAATTAAACAAACCATCTTTTACATCTTAAGTTTTTCTTTAATTGATCCTTTAACCTTTCTGTCCACAACCAGCAAAAATAGCTACCATATTAGTCATCAAATCACAGGTTACAGTAAAATAAATTAAACCAACTCTTTAAATCCTGTGAAACCAGGAGAATCAAACCTCCTCCTGGGTGGTGGTTTCCTGTAGATTATCCTCAGGCTTGGTGATTGTAATGCCATCTGATTTCACACTTTATCTCAACATGAGCGGCAGTTTTCAAGGCAGCAATTAAAAGTATATAAACCACAATTCTTAGCTGTGACGAGGCAGGTAATAGTGGTACCTTCGTGATGCATCTGGAACTGAAACCCGGTCTGATGCCAGGCAGGCGTCAAACAGAAGCAGACAGATGCTGCCTCGCGACAAACAAAACAAGAGATATTGGCCAAGATCTGTCTTTAAAACCTTTACACATTTCATATAAGACGAGGCTTTCAGTCCAACTACACTTAGCATGAACATCAAGGTGAAACAACTGCCAAACATCCCTGCATTTCCCAACACATCACCCTCTAACTCATATTTGATACGTTTTTTTTTCCCCCTTTCTTTAAGTTACAGTTTTAAAATTCAAGCTGATGCACACAGAAGTACAAGACAGATGTCATCAGTATTTGTTAGGACAGATTCATTAAAAAGAAGTGCTGAATTTATATGCATGATCAAATGAACAATTGCTCACATCTTCTTTAAAGTAGCGCTTAAAAATTTTGAAACTTAGGTAACAAATAAACCTGTGCAGATGACTAAACAATAAACCTTGTATTGAACACGTAAGGGCCAAATAATAAAAGAATAAATATTGAGATCTCTGTAACTTCTTCACGACGTCGCAGATTTGAGGTATGCAATGAGGTCCGTGCGCTCTCCCTTCTTTTTGATGCCAGCGAAGATCATTTTGGTTCCAGGAATGTACTTCTTGGGGTTCTCCAGATACTCCATCAGGGTGTCTTCACCCCATACGATACCTAGAGGTTTGCGTAAAAAAAATAAAAAAATAAAAAAAATTAAATAAGGGAGAGAACAGTTATTTAAAAAAAAGGAATGCTTCAGCTAATCAACGTTACAGAAAACTAATCAACAGGTAAGATAAAGTTTTTAAATCTGTTCACACTCAGGGTTGGTGTCATAAAACATGTTATTCAGTACTTATGCACCATTATTCAACAGAAAGCACATTTTATTTTGGGTGAAGACAATAACATCCTTTTCTTAATTTGATCTATGACTAGAGAGCAGAGTCTGGTTCGAGCTGCCGACCTTTACTCTTGTTGGCGTCTGTGTAGGAGTAGCCCTCTGCCTGGCCAGTCTTGCGCCCAAACAGACCCCAGAGGTTGGGGCCCACCTTGTGCTTCCCCCCCTCCTCTACTGTGTGGCACTGCGCACACTTCTGGACAAAAGCCTTCTTTCCCTTGGCAACGTCTCCCATGATCACCTGGAGAAACAAAACGGGGGGGGGGGGGGGAGACAAAAACTGGTTTAATTACAAGTCAGAGATAAGAAACGAGTAGTAAAACCTTAAGAAAAGAAGAAAGAAAGAGCCTCATGAAGCAGCCCAACTTCTAGTTGTAACACAAAGATGCATGTCCTCCTCTAACCTACGTCAGCTAGTGAAGGTCATCTGAAGTAAAAAGCAATAACCCCGTTCTCCTCCTTTATGCGCCAGTAAAACAAGTAACCATACCACTGTACAGTGGCTCCCGGCCCAGGCCAGTTCAAAGAAACCCAGTGGGGGTGCACACAAGAGACTTAAAGGTTCACTCGGTTACTTAAAGCAAAAGTGCCAGCTTTGAGGAGTAAGTAAGGACAGATTTAATAGTTTAAGGTCAGGTGGGTACGGGTTTAGTGTATGGGCGGGAGCCAACGCTAATGAACTTAACAGCAGGAGTTTTAATTATTCGTACCCCAGAAACAGTTTTTCCCACAGAAGGGGTTAAACTTGGCCCTAAAAGTCATTTACTTTGGGATCCGGTCATTGTTCAGGAAATGCCGTTTTAAACCAGTTTTGTGCTTCATAAATGAGCTAAAGAACATTTTATGCGTATTTAAACGCAACACGACAACGTTGATGAGCTTATGTGACCTCTGTCAAATGTTACTATAAAGAAAAAGGAGACACGAGGTCCTGCTGGATGTCGGCGCGGCCCCTCAACGGCCCTGCGCGGCCGACAGGACGCGGCCGATGCTCACTACCGGAGTTACATAACACGGGACGATATTTTTTAATATCAACCGGGCAAACGGACATCAACGCCGATACACAGATCATGTAAAGAAACCGCGGCGTTTTCCGTTTCTCCGTTGCAGAGGCGACGCCGGCTGTGGCCGGTCGGACTAGCCGGCTAGTCGCGTCCCGACTCAAGGATGCTTCAATGTCGCTGCCCGAAAACGGCTCCACGCTGCTTTATCGGCCACCAGCGGTCCAACCGCTTCTCAAACACACTTCGGCTTCGTGTTAGTGTCACACTGTGGTGTGACCGACATTACTGTGCCGTAGTATCCTCTAAAACGAGCCGGTTACTTAACCGCCAACGCAGAGCAACCGGGATGTTCACCAACATGGGCGCCGCCAGCCGCCCTACCGACACGAGTCGGAACAAAGATTCGGGCTCTTTCTAAAAAGATACACTATTGGGAAATAATGAAGTTTACCTTTGTGTGCCGGGTTAAAAATCCCTCAGACGTAGATTTCCGTCCCTCTGTGCTAACAAGCGGCTTCTTGTGGCGGGCGTAAGGAAGGTCACCTCACTTAAGGGGTACCGGCTTCTACGTCATTGCCTACCCAGCAATCACGTGGAAAACTCTCATGCTGCATTCATGACAACATGGAATTCGAAGGTTGCAAAAATCACTGACAATCCGACAACATATGTTTTACGTTTATTTATTCATTTATTTTCGTTTTTAATTCCTTTATCAAAGTGGACAAACTATACTAAATAGATGTTAGCTGACGATATAAAATCTGAAAAAAATACATCCAACAAAACCCGTTTATCTGTCAATCATGACGAAATATTTATGGACAGGGTTATTTTCCGGGAAACTACCAATGCAGCATCGGCCCTTACGTGTTCAATTCAAATTGGCGTGTTCCACTCTTTCACAAAGATGACTAAATCTTTTTTATTTCTCACTCTGTTTGGAAAAAAACACAGACTTCTAGGATAAAAAGCTATAATTTTAGATGTATAAAAAGGAAGCAAATGTTTTGGTATGGGAAGCCGCGTCTTCATCACTTCCACTAAGGGGATGGAAAATAAAACACCTACCGGTATATTCTTACATTTTACACGGACAATAAGGTGGATTAAAAACTTCTAATTATTACTATTATTTTTGTAAAACAAAAGAAACGTTTTTTTTACGGACCGACTGAAATTAATATGAAATAAATATATCTAAATACAATTAAAAAGTTTTACATTTTAGCAATAAAGAAAGAATAGTATTTCCAGCATATATTCATATTATTGAGAAATTATTTGTATATTAAAATACCTATCACTTCGGTTCATTTGGCCTGGTAGCTTAGTATGGAGTAATTAAGTAGTACTAATTTATAATTTTGCCTCTCCTGCCTTAACACATCAGGTATTATGAAATTAGAGAATTAATAGATTAAATGCTATAAAGGTAAATGTCAAAATTTGAACCAGTAAGTTCTGAGCAATAGTTGAAGGTGACCCCAGTGTCCTAACAGCACAAATAAACACTCATATAAAGTCTCCCTTCAAAATTGACTTTGTAATTTACACGTGTTTAGGAGCAAGTGAAACTATGATTATGATTTAATTTTTGCATATACTAATAGTAATTATAAAACACTTGCTCTCAAAATGGTCAACTGTGTATTTTAGAGGGCAGCAGCCTTAATAATCCAATATTTTCTCTGCTCCCTCCTTAATCACAGTTTTGCAAGGTGCTTAGCAGGTAGGTTATTTCAAGCAACGTATCTTCGTTCATTTAGAACTGCATGTAATCCCAGATTGAAACCTTAATGTTCAGGTCAGGACCCCATAGAGCCCTCGCCATCTGCCACACGGCTCATTGCTGATGATGCAACCGCAATAAAGTTATTGATGACTCTTCATCTATCATCAATTGTGTTGGACAATAACTGTAATATAACATTTTCTTTCTTGTAAATAAATGTTAAGCAGCAGCATCGTGCAACAAGGTTGTTTATTTTTTATTTTAAATTATTAGCAATATGACTACTTGTGACCCCCCCCCCCCCCCTCCCCCCCCCCCCCCCGGTATTTTAGATATATAAAAGGGCAACTGCTCATTTTAATAATGATGAATTCGTTACAAAACTTCTCTGAAGCTGGATTTTGTAACATTCGGGGATGCAATTACACTTCCTGTACACTGGGTGGCAGTAAACGCAACTGTCCCTGCCGGTGGAAACGAGAGAAAAAGAGGATGGATTTGACGCACGTGGTCAGAACATTTAAATATTTAAGCAGGTGAATGAGTCATTTCCTGGCAGGATTTCAACATTTAAACACATTTAAGTAAAGTTCAAGTGTCTTTAAATTGTTTTTACATACATGAGTAAATTAATTGATCTTACCACACCTGATCAATTTTACATTAGAGCAATGTCCTTTTGGATTTATGTTAAAATTATGATCATTCATTGATATTCTGTATTTATTAAAAATTTGGACATGGCATAATTTTTACCCAGAAAGATTCGTGTAAAATTAGGAAAGTCTTGTGTGTAATATACAAGGTAAAATGTTAAAGTGAAGTGACCTTCCTCACGCCCTCCAGAAGCTGCTTATCAGCGGAGGTCGTTCATGTCCAAGTCTGAACGGTTTTTAACAGCAGTAACATCCCTTATTGTTATTTTAATCTGATCAGAATCAGAGGAAATGGTTCCTTCAAAATGAGTTTATACAAACTGCAGGTTTTCTTACTCCTCTTTGTGGCTCAGTAGAAAACAAACCAAACACAAACTCTGGAAATTGTTTTTTATGTTTTTTGCTATTTTATTACCCACTGGAGTTTTTCATCTATGACTGAAACAGAAAACGATATCTTCTCTTCAGGTAGAGCTTACTAACTCCCCATTAGAAGACCATTAAGTTCAAATGAATTGTTTATTCTCTGATTTATAATAATAAAGACAGTCAAAGCACTTCATGTCTTATGTGATACAAAAATCAATATAGAAAAAGGTTAAACTAACTAAAGTGTTCTACAGTTACTAATCTTCTAATGTTCAGCAAGAAAAGGCTTTCACATAACTTCAACATTTTAGATAAAGAATCAACTTTAAAGGTTTATTATCACTCGAGAGTCAGCCCAAGGACTCCCCACCAGGTAGCAGAAACATCTCAGCAGCGAGAGAGAGTGAGGGGTAGCGACGGGAGGCATCCAAACCCATCCCTGAATGCAGACCACTGAGGGAACAGACACACATAAACATGCAATATATATATATATATATATATATATATATATTTCTGTATCATTTAAAAATGAACTCCTTATATTTACTTGTAAGTTGTATTACTCATTATTTATAAAGGTCAAATAAAACACTGGGAAGTATCATTACTGTTTTGAGAATTTTGCATATTAAAGCACACTGCAAGAAATATCTGATTGAATCATTAAGAGCAAGAAAAATTAAGTTGGGTCTATCTGAATTACAGTACGAGTAAATATGAGGCCCTTTGATTCTTTGGGTAACGTTCCCGTGTCAGCTCCGCGCCAGTAGGTGGCGGTAGTTTGTCAACCGAGAATAAACGTCAACAAAGGCAGGCAGCGACACCCAGACACGCTAAGCCCGACACGAAGAGACCGAGATGGAGGAATACCCGACAAAACAAGTATCCGAAAACCTCGACGACCCTCCTAACAGTCGCCTGTTCTTGGTAACGAGCCGCTGTGTCACAGAAGATGACCTCCGCGACAGGTTCTCCAGATACGGGGAGGTCCAGGGGGTCTGGGTGGTCAAAGACAAGCAGACAAAGGAGCCCAAAGGCATCTGCTACGTGAAGTTCGCCAAGTCCTCGCAGGCCTGCACGGCCATGGAGGAGATGCACGGAAAGGTGCTCGTGGAGGGAACCAAGCCCATCAAGGTAAAGATGACGGTTAACTCAGCGAGCCGTTAACGTTACCCGACGTTAGTCGACGTTGACATTTCTGAGGTTTACGGTCATCTGCGTGGCCGCGCAGGTCCGCTGCTGAGGGGACAGGTCCTCCGAGGAACCGAGGGTCTTAAGATAATCTGAAGTCCAGGAGGAACCGAGGGTCTTCAGATAATCTGAAGTCCAGGAGGAACCGAGGGCCTTCAGATTATCCCTCTGAGCCCCAGCGTCCTTCTCAAGGAGGAACCGGGGGAGAGGGAGGCTGGAGGACTGCGGTCCCTGCGACAGAATCCCGATCGGCGGCGATGGATTCATGAATTGATCTCTTATTTCCAGGGGAGGACGCGGGGCACATTCAGCTGTCACTGGCCTCCTGAAATGCTGAATTCTCCATGTACAGCAATCAAATGTGCTTGGTTTCAAGTGTTTTAGATTCAACTGCAGTTGACAGCTATACTTCTGCTGTAATGTTTAGTTTTTGTTTAAAATTCTGTGTATTTATGCGCGTGGATCTGGATTTCAGTAAAATCAGAATCCTTTTCTGTGTTTGGGTGTGAAGGTGTTTATCGCTCAGTCGCGGTCCTCAACAAGACACAGGGATGTGGAGGACGAGGAGCTGACCCGGATCTTCGTCATGATCCCCAAAACCTTCACAGAAGAGGATCTGAAGAACACATTCAAAGTAAGAACATTTGAGTTTGTCACCCACGTCTAGTTTTTTGTTTTGCTGCTCAGCGCAAGCCTGCCTTGTTTCATCATTACTCTGATCTCGCTGCATTCTGGAGGTGGGTGTTTTCAGTTAAACCAATTAAACGGTAATTTGAATCAAAGTGGTTGTTGTTCTACTTAACTACTATATTTTCAATGATGGTTGTAGAAGAAAGAATATAAAACCTTCTCTTACCTCTGCTCATTTCTGATCCCTTTTCTAATTTACTTTCTGTCTTTATTGCATCTCAGTTTCTGCTTTGAATTATATATTTTTATGTTTTGTCAGCTGATATTTTTCTTATCTGTCTAACAGGAGTATGGAGACATTGAGTATTGCGTCATCATCAAGAATAAAGTCACAGGAGAAAGTAAAGGACTGGGCTACGTGAGATACTACAAACCCTCCCAAGCCGCCGTCGCAATCGAGAACTGCGACAAATGTAAGGCAGTGTCTTTTGTTTAGGCACACACACACACACACCCACACACACACACATATACATACATATATATATATATATATATATATATATATATATATATATATATATATATATATATATATATCTATATATCTCAATCACAGCTATAATAGACTGTAAAATACAAAAAAAATATATATAAATTTCTTCTTGGAGGCCCACAGCAACACGCCCACATGTCAATCAAACTGCTACAAGTTGCTACTAACTCTTTCTACCAAACCAATATAACATAAATATAAATACAATCTGGCAGTTATGAAGTGATGATGGTTAGTCGTCGCATCTTTTTGAAATTTGAAAACTGTATTTTTAAGGTAAAGAGAACAATAAATGAATGGTGAGTTAAACAATGAAAATCCTTCGCTTGGCAGCCCTAAAATACATTTCAGTAAATGTGTTTATTTAATGTTCGAAGCCAGTACAGCGAGCTGCAGCTCTGGAAACCTCGTGAACAGCTGGACGCATGTTCATCACTCAGAACTGTGTTGATGATGGTTGTGTATTTAGCTTACAGGGCCATCCTGGCTGAACCTCGCAGCAAGTCCACCCCTTCAGAAGATTACAGCGGAGGAGGGAACAGAGGGGATTATGTCAGCAGCGGAGAAGCCGTCAACCAGTACTCCTATCCTATGGGTATGAACGTCTTTCATATAATGAATTTAGACAAATCTGATGAACTAAACTGAAAAGAGCAACAATGTGGTCCTCTCAGACACTCGTGTCAGCGTGGAAGTTGCAGCATCTTTTCTTGGTGGAGTAAACAGATTTTGTCTTGTTCCTGACTCTGGCATGTCTTCGTGTAGCTGACCCGGGGAACTACCCAGTCATGGATTACCGCTCCGGTGACTTCACGCGTACTTTGATGATGTCCACAAGGGCTGCTCTTACCCAGGAGCAGATCTTTGCTTTGTTCGACATCATCCCGGGAATGGAGTACTGCGAGCTGCAGAGAGACTCCTATGGAATGAGCAAAGGTAGGCAGTGAACCGAAGCGCGTCACATCACAATCAACGAAATCCAAATCTTTGACAAATTCACACAGGATGTGAAGGAATACAGAGCAAAACATCACACTTTCAAGCTTAGAAAACCAGTCCAGTATTTTTAAACCTGGTACTAAAGTTTTTTTGTTTGTTTGTTTTTTGTTTTTTTTTATCACCAACTTTTTGCTTTCGGAACTATTGAAACAACTATTGAACAAAACTAAAACAAAATTAAAACCAAAACAAAACGTCGGTCCAACTCTTCTGGGAAGGCTGTCCAAAAGGTTTAGGAGTGTGTTTATGGGAATTTTTGACCATTCTTCCAGAAGACCATCTGTGAGGTTTAATTTGGTTTAATGGCTTGTAACCTGGAGTTCCTATTACTGAGAGGGGTCTGACTGCAGACCTCCATTATGGGGTCTCTTCTGGTGCCGGTTCCAGTCTGGGTCACTTCCACTGTCAGACCTGGAAAAACTAACAATAATACCTGTAAAGAAGAGGCTAAATACAAGTTAAGATAATCTACATAAGTTCAACATTGTAAATGAACTCAGTTATGTTATTATCGAAGCTCATCCGACACTCGTCTTCAAGTTATAATGTTGAGTCCATGTGATTTAATTTAGTATTTAACCTGTTTTTGTTTTTGTCTTGTATTTCCTTTGTCAATAAGATTGATGATTTAATGATCTACTTTAACATTTAGCAATATATGACATATTTGTGGGTAGTTAAATTAAAAAAATGAATAATATTCAGATTCTTAAGATGTTCCCTTCTTGATTAATCTGCATTTAGATATGTTTAAATCATTGAGTCAATGACTTTGATATGTTCATATATAATTCATTATAAGGTGGCTGTGGTTTGACAGACAAAAATAATCAAGACATGAAAATAAGTTTTATTATTCTTCAACCACATAGTTTATAAACGATGATGTGATGATGTTGTTTATGATGAATCTAAATGAAGTGTTAATTTTGTGTCTTTTGCCTCTAGGTCACGCATTGATCCGTTACAGCAACCTCGGGTCGGCGGTTTACGCCAGGGAGAAGCTGAATGGCTTCGAGTTCCCACCTGGTAACCGGCTTGTAGTAAACTTCTTTGACGACGGAGAGGATCGCAGCAGGTACACACACACACACACACACACACACACGTACACACACTTGAACATACTTGGCATACACAGCAGCGGGACTTTACTTATTAATTGCTAAAAGGTCAGAAGTTAACGGAGCTTCAGGGTAGAAAAGCCCTTCACAGTTAATATATCCATAAATTACAAATGTGGACCAAACTTCCACTAATGATTAACCCTGAACTTGTCTGTTAGGTGAGATTTATTTGTTGCCCAATATTCACAGTGGACATAGCTGCTCTCCATGTATTTGTACAGTTTACATTTGTCTTTTAACTTTGGTCACCAGATTGGCAGAACAGCTGGAAACGATGTGCATGTTTTCATGTTTTCTTGTTTTCTTTTTTAATGTTTTCTTGTTTTCTTGTTTGTGCAGTCCCGTCGGCCGGATGGCCATGCAGTTTGTTGCCACCCAGATGTTGTCTGCGGTGTGGAACGGAGCCTCCAGCAGCCAAATGATGAAACCTCCGGTGAGTTGTCTTCTCTCAGTTCACCTCGCTTTTGACCCAAAACGTTGCATGTTTATTTTTGTCCCATCAACCAAAATAATTGCTTAAAGCTAAGAATCAGATTTATGTTTTAACCACCCACATCAGAACAGGTATGAACGCGTCATTTCATCGACCCTGTATGTGTGTGTCCCAGGCCTTCTCTACCGTTTCACAAGTGTCTCGGATTCAGGCCGACGTCAACCTGCCGTCTCTGAAGAAGCTCGCCCCACCTGACAGCAAATCCAGGGAGCGCTTGTTTGTTGTGTTCAGCCCCTCCCCACTGCCCCCTGACGTGTTGGAGGATGTTTTCTGGTAAACGGTCCATATTCTGCATCACACTGTTACTCTGTCATAACATTAGGAAGAAAATGTTGGTGGTTTTAAATACTCATGTTGTCACCAAATAGTATAAATTCTGGCCCGTTAACCAGCGTCAACGGTTCAGTAGACTGTGACTTGGCTCCCTCAGTAAACTGCTCTGGTCCAGAACCTCAAGCTAAGAATGACACAGTTGGGAGTAATAAATGTTGCATTAATTCTCCTGCCATGCCTTCTTCTGTTTGTCCCCATAGTCGCTTCGGTTCCCTCATTGAGGTCCATTTGGTTCCTGGAAGGAAGGTTGGGTACATAAAGTATGCAGACAAACAGGTAAAGGCCGTGTCATTAGAACGGGCTCATAGATGGTTTAGGAAATATAAATAACGTCTGTTTTCTGGGAACTGCCTTTCAGATGAAATCAAACCTTCCATCTAAACAAATCTTTCCGTCCATCTCTGACTGTGTTGCAGTGTGCAGATGAGGCCATGGCGGTGCTGCACGGCCGGGTCGTCAATGGAGTAAAGATGAAGGTGATGCTGGCTGATCCTCCCAGAGAGGAATCTCACAAACGTCCTCGGACCTACTAGGACCGCGTGACAGATCTGACCGGTAAGTGTAGCAGTCTGCTGCTGGGACCACCAGTACGAATACCTGGATGTAGAGTATTGAAGCATTTCGTACTGTGATGAGTCATTGTTTACACAGTAAGCGTAATCCCTGAAGCCTGTGATGTGGTGCACACAGCAGATTGTAAACATTCTCACGTCTTTGCTTGGGAAGCTTATCAAACCCCTGAAATATATGTTTAGTCTGACTGTGCAAAAGAAAAAAAAAACTCAAGCACAGTCGGTGTTTTACACATAATTCAAATGAATGTATCTGTGCAAAGTCAGGAAACATAACTACCTGAATTAAAGAAAGATCTTTAGGACGTCTCTTGTTAAATGTGCAATGTGAGGATGAAGATTCGGACTCGTGGCTCTGTAACAGTCCAGGGTCTGGGAGAGCGCTACCTCTCATCTACACCTAAATCTGGCACCACCATTGTGTCATCATAACACAATACTGTCACTTCTAAATGATGACACTTACAAAAACAGCTTTGCGAGCTCCTTGATGAGCTGCAGTTTCCCACCTGTGCACTCCTGAACTGTCCTTGTAATGAAATGAGTTTTGACAAGTTTGTGATTACTTTTTTTTCCCTTCCTATGAATAACACTGCAGCTTCTTGTTCCCTAGGCGACTGTTGTCATGACACAATGACACCTGACCTGACAGACCGACAGACAGCAACAACTCCTCCGACCTCTGACCCGACCTTTGACACCTGTCTGACTCACTGCTCGAGCGAGTGCTCGGTACAGCCAGAGCTAAAATCGAGTCTTGCTTGTTGAAAGTCTGTGAACGGCAGCATGTACAGTGTGTTTGTGGTCAGTCATGCCTTTTGATGTACAGAAGTTCAGCTTTGCTTACATTATCAAGACTGTTGATGATTTATTTGAAGCTTTTTAAAATTGATATTGTTGTTTAGTTGGGCAGCATTTTCTTCTTTTAAGCTTTTAGTAGAGTGCTGCAATCTGTCACGCTAAATAACAGGATTGTTAAACCTGGACTTGAGCAGTGTGTGGTAGTGCAGGTCTGGTTTTCCTTTTGTTCACACATGGTCTGCCCTGTAATCTTGAGTTCAAAGTTGTTTAGCATTTATTACTTTTTTTTCTCCCTTCAATAAAAATTGCATTTAACTCTGCATTCAGGCTGTGTGGTCTCTTCTTTCACAGTTTAATTAATGATAAAACATCACAAATGTATTAATGATCAATTTCTTTTGTGTTTTCAGAACAGCGTTCTATTTAGTTTCATCTCAAAAAAATATTTATAAAGCACACTTTGAGCCACGTACATTTATGGTCCAGCAGACCCATGTGACCCTGATAAAGGATGGACGTGAGACTTCAGTGCGCAGCAACTACAGCAGAATGAACGTCCAACTTCACTGAGATAAATGTCTCCCTCTTCCTGAGCAACAGCAGCTTCAGTTGGAAAACGTTATCGGGCGTTGACGTTTGTCACAGAATCGGAGATTCTGAATACTGAAAAAACATTAAGTGATCATGCACCAGTACGTCTGGGTTCTGATCCGGTACATGCCTCAAACGGATTCAAACATTTAGTTGGTAACTACACGAAGTGAAAAACTACAGGGGAAGAAAACGCACGTATATAATCTATACAGATGGCATTGTTTTAGTACATTGAAAACACTGAATAGGATAAATCAAGGTAATTTCAACAGTAAATTTAATTTTTATATTTGACTTTTTAGATCCATTATATAGCCAGTGAATTGATAGTATTGATTCTGGATTGAATCTGCTCCATTTCGAGTGTTTGAGAACAGCTATGAGCTGTAACTTGATCTTATTTATATCAAACTGAAAGTTAAAGAAAATGCCTCAAATGACCCAGAAATCTCAGGTTCACATTTTTATTTTATTGTGAAAATATCTGGGACTTGAAGAAAGCAAACACACTGGATGTGCAGTCATTTTATTTTGGAAGGAGGTGTTCATGAGAACATTATTTACAATACCGGGCTGGCAATGAGCACAAATCTGGTCTCAGAGATGGGCCAACATTTTAAGTTCTTTTTTTCCTTAAAAAAAACAATCAAACCCTCAGCTACATAAATGTAATGGCTCTGTTGAAAACAATCTCCACTTGAATGATGAAAAGTGCAACTTCAAAGTAATTTTGGCATGAGAGCAAATGAAGCTCGCATATTCCTGTCCATTTCCCACTTTGTATGACCAGTTTCCAAAAATATACCATGTTAAATATAATGAAGTTCACTTTGCAAATCAAAATATTCAATTCTTAAATTATTGGGTGAAGAAGCACTAAAGCCAGCAATTTTGTCAAGCAACAAAAGTTAACAGCAGCAACCGCCAAAGTGATCTTTCAACAGAAATGGTCTGTTTGGCTTCTTCTCTGCTGAGGAAGCAATAAGGAAAATGATGTGGGTTCACAAAGAAATGGGAGCAGAGGCAGACGGTGATGTCATGACATAATCAGGCTTTATTACCGGAGTCTCTGAAGTTTAAAATCATTCAATTGTCATGTCTCTTTGATGTTTAGCTCCATGCATCCATTGGCCCATCCCTTTGTCCTTTATGCGGTCCAAACCTCTCCCTCTCAGTCCTCCAGGGTCAGTGTGTTGAGTTCCTCGTCCAGCTCCTCCAAATCTTCTCCCGTGAACAGGTTTTCATCCACCGGTACCTCTTCATCCTCTTCATCGTTGTCGTCCTCCCCTTCACCGTCCCCCCCTCCGTCCTCGGCTCCTGAAAGCCCGTTGGCTTCAGTGCCACCACAAGCTCCATTCAGTTGCTCTTCTGTGAGCAGATGAAGGACGGTTACAAAAAAAGCTCTCTTTTGATTTTAATCAGAAGAATAAAATGCAACAAAAACTTAAATGTGCAGACTGAAATCCAGCCGAATGTTTGCTTTACCGTCGTCTGCTTTTGTCGTCTCCGTCTGAGTCCGAGAGGCGAATCGGTCCATAGATGCTACAGTGATGCCTGTATTGTCGACTTCTTGTGGAACAAAACGCGATAAGTCTATGTCCTGGACATTCGTAATTTCAATCTGAAACACAAATGTTAAATGACAAGAGTGGATGGATGTGTGGGTACCAAAAACCAAAAACAATGCTGAATTACGTAAGTGGGTGTGGCCTAACGCGAGTGTACCCACTTCTAGATCTACTCCGGTGTGTTATACTCATATTCAGTCGTTTACATCGCTCCTGATGCAGAAGTGGATATGGCCCTGGACTCCCGATCAACACATGAACAAACTGCAGACTTTACATCCTAAAGGGAATATTCATTGTTGCTGGGGATTTCAACCAGGCTAACATGAATAAAGTTCTCCCCCATTTTCCCAACATATGAACTTTGCTCCTTTGATGTTAGTGTACTATTCAAAGCATCAGTGTTCAGGGAGGCTGCCACCACAGACCAGATCACAGTAATTGAGTAGTATGCAGATGCTGTATCTGGTTACATGTATAAAATGTCTGGAGGAGGTCAGCATAACAAAAAAAACATCACAGTAAAAGACAAATGAAAAGCCATAGATGATGTCCGAGGTAAGTGCCCTGCTAAAAGAGAGACTCCAGCTTTAACTGGAGACGCTGCTGCCCTCAAGACCATCAGAGCCCATGAACAAGGCTACCAGACTGACTAAAAGAGCCCATGGACAAACGATTCAGGAATGGTTTCAGGATCAGAGAAACCAGGAGACAGGAAGGGAGCAAACTGTCACAGACTACAAGACCACCCCCACAATGTGATGACGACCTGTCCTCCTGAATGAAATAAACTTGTTTTGGATGTTTTAAGCACTAAATAACACTCAGCAAGAAAAGGCCACTCCAGGAAGAGTCTGTTCTGTCTCCTGATAAAGATGATGTCTCTCGGACCCTGAAAACAACAACAACAAAACAACCTACGGCAGCAGCTCTGGACCAGATTCCTGGATGTGTACAGAAGGGATGTGTCTGTTCCTGGCAGACATATTAAACACCTCCCTGGATCAAGGGATCGTGCTGTCCTGCTACAAAACATCAGCCAAAAAACCCGCCATCACCACTGAACGGTCATCAACCTGTAGCCCTCACCTCCAGAATCATGAAGTGTTTTGAAAGACTGATAAAAGAAAACATCGCTTCCTTCTAACCCTTCAGCCCCCTCCAGTTTGCATACCATCCAAACTGTTCTGGGGGCGCCCTATCAGTTGTGCTCCACCTGACCCTGGAACACCTGGAGAGAAAAAAAACACATGGGTCTGGATGCTGTTGGTCGACTTTAGCACGGCATCTGTTTCACAAATTGGGCCCACCGGGACTAAACATCCCCCCTGTGGAAGAAGATATTGGATTTCCTGACAAACAGGCCTCAGTTTGTGCAGGGTTGGAAATAATCACACCAAGCACAGGTTCTCCACAAGGGTGTGCGCCAAGTCCCCTAGTTTTCACCCTCATGGCCCATGACTGTTGGCACAGGCCAGCACAAAGCACATACTAAAATATGCTGATGACACAACCTTAGTGGGTCTAATACAAAACAAGGATGACAGGTGCTACAGAGAAGAATCGAGACTCTTCAGTGACTAGTGCAGCAGAAACAGTCTAATCCAGAAAGTGGAGAAAACCGAGGAATTATTGACTTCAGGAGAAAACACCCTGCACACACACAACCAGTCATATAAAAGGACACTGCTGTAGAGACGGTGCAGCAAGCAACATTTGTTGGGGTCCATGTCACTGATAACCTCACCTGGACTCTGCACACATCCCTCTCTGGTGAAAAAAAGCCAACCAGCACCGGCAGTTCCTCTGCAGGTTACTGAGCCCAACTGTCCTCACCAGTTTCTCAGGGGAACAATGGTATGTAATAACCAGTAGCATGAAAGCAGCAGCTTCTCAGACTGGAAGGCACTGGGAGGGTAGTGAGGACTGCAGAGAAAATAATTGGTGTCACTCTACCACCCATCAGTGACCTGGCAGAACAACGCCGCCACCCAGGGCAACAGGATCATACGAGACATCTCACGCCTCTCTAACAAACCATGTTCTGTCCCGCCTTCAGGGCGACGGTACAGAAGCCCGAGGTAAGAAACCGGCATATTCAGGGACAGCTTTCCCCAACGGCATAAGACAATTAAATACAAACTGTCAGTCAAAGCTGTGCAACACAGTTTAACATACTGTGTATGTGAAAATCCCACATTTTATCCATCAATATTTATATTGATCCTTATTTTTATAGTTCTTGCATTTTATATACACTCAAACCGTTTTCAGTTTTTCTGTACTTTTGTGTTTTTATCAATCAGTGGGAACACCCGTGATGTTGTTTACCGAATGACAACTAAAAGATATCCATCTAAAAAAAAAAAAAAAAAAAAAAAAAAAAAAAAAAAAAAAAAAAAAAAAAAAAAACACACAAAAACAAACGACACGCTTTTAAAACTACAAACAACCGTGTTAAGCTACAGCTTATTTTATATATATATATATATATATATATATATATATATATATATATATATATATATATATATATATATATATATATATAAATATAAATAAATAAATAAATAAATAAAAGAACTGAGAATTTGGCCATTTCAGTTCCATTATCAATATCGCTTATCTATTTCTTATCGGTTTTCTTATTGGTTCTCTTAATTCTCATCCAGTTATAAGTAGTACAACTGACTTTGGTTGCATTAACACTTTAATTTCAACTAACTTCAACTAAATCAAAGTCGGCTTAAACTGAACAACATAAAGCTTTTCAAATGAACATTGTGTCATAAAAAACAACCAACCACAATGATCAACTTTCGCAGTTTTTGTGCAGAAAATGTTTCGCCGTGTTGGAGGCATTTCCCCCCTCTGATGTGATCAAAGCTCTGCCCGAGTTGCAACTGAGATCAGACCATCTCACTTCCGCACTGACGCTCATGCGGAACTAAATATCGTTGCAATTCCTCAACTGACAGAGTCTGGCTCCAAAAACAAGTCAATCTTCATCGACTCCCGTGTTGAAACGCCCAACTTTACAGCCTGGTTCAAAAACTAACTTTACAGCCTGGTTCAAAAACTGTTTTGGTCTCAATCATTTGATTTCACATCCATGAAAACTGAGGGGAGTTTATAGCAACCGTCCACTAGCAACGGGGTCGTTAGGCAGGCGGTATCAAACTACTGGGAAACGGTTCTCGATTCCATCCCTGGTCAGGTAGCAGCAGTTGTGCAATTACACAAACACTACCAGCCTTAGTCAACATTTCATCACAGAGGACGTTTTTTTCCCCCCTAATCTCTCTCCTGAAATCCAAGTGCTGCAGTTACCAACTCAGCATTTCAATATTTCTTTCAGGCGTCAATTATCTTTCAAATATCCAAGGATTTCTTTTCCAAGCGGGAACATATTTCCGCATTTACAACTGTCTCAGGATATTTCAGAGATGTAGATAATTGCTGTGCCACACCTGCTTCACGATAACACACCGAGTGTAAACATCATAACGCTGTTGCACTATTAACATTTCAAACCAATGATAAAACTACATCAGACAGGATATGATGGAAGTGCAGCATTATTATTCTGTGACACATGGAAACTCTGCCCAGACTGCAGATTTTCATCTACTAACCGCTTACTCTCAAACTATGATTACAAAGGAAAATACCAATGTCTGGTTTAAGAACTACCTCTTCTTCATCCTCTTCCTCTCTTTCGTTGGAATATTGAGTGTCGTCAGCTTCATCGTCGTCATCGTCGACCAGCTCCGGGCGGAACTCGAACACTTCACGACCGCTTATCTGGAGAAATATGTGATGTAATTACTGTCACATAATCCTGTGGACATGTTTGCGTCATCAGTAGTCATAAACACAACATGTGTCCTCTTGGCCTGACCGCAGACACCTTTAAAGCCACAGATTTTATGACGGCACACAAATGGTTTGACTTACGACAAGAGACTTCCCGGCCTTAAAGTCAGCTTTCTTCTTTTCCATCTCTTCCCTTGCTTTATCCACCTGTAATCAATAACAACCAATTGTGTGATAAACAATAGTAAAAACAGTTGTTTGGTAGCCCTAAAAACACCCTTTTTCTCCAGGAAGGGGACTTCAGACATTTCTGTTTCATATGTAAACACATTCCAACCTTCTCCTGCCTTTTCCTCTTCTTCCAAGCCAGGAAAGTCTCCAGTGTGATCCGAGTTACATTTGGGCCCAGAGCCAAACGCTGGAGAGATAAACAGGTGTCAGCACAAGCGCCAGCAATCTAACATCCGGGTGGAAGCCAACCCGGAAGTAACTAAAAATGCAGTTCACTGACTGACCACTGGGGGCTGGCTCTAAAAGTGAGTCAACCTCAATTGACCTCCACGTTAAAAAATGTCAAACTTTGTAGCAAAAATAAACATATTTACAGCCGGGTTCAAAAAAACTTTACGCTCAAAAGCTGGATTTCACATGTATGTGAGAGATTATTTTTTTTGTATCACAGATGAATTAACATGAAGAAATACATTTATAACATGGGGTGTAGACTTCTGATTGACAAGTGAACTAGCCATCATCACTTCCTCATCAGATATCGTGACACTGCAAAGCCCAGTAAAGCAGTCAGCAGTTTGCACAAACCCAACGCCGCCTAAACGGTCAGTTCCCATTTCACCACCGAAATAGGTATATCTACTGTAAACGTGCGGCTGCAAATCCACAGCTCCTCCAGCGTGGATCGGCTGAAGGAGCTGGTTGCCACGGATAAGTTTGATTGACACCAGGTGGACGTGTTCCAGTTGGCGTGCCGGCTTAATTGTTCCACCCATTTGCATCATGGTGCTGCACAGTACAAGCAAAACGAGGTTTCAAATCACTCTTCAGAAAAACTGTTGACATCACAGACTGTCTGTCCAGTAACTTTATGGTCTGTGTCAACTCTGGGCAAGAAAACAGAGTGTCTGGAAGTAGTTTGAAGCCTTTAATGACTTTATTTATGCTTTTTACAACCTGTGATCTGGGGGTAAATGTATTTTCTAGGCCCTTTTAAAAGTAGCGTGTAATTGACAGCACTTCCTATAGACCTTATATGTGCAGTTAAAAAAAAAAAAAAATTGAATTTGCTTAGGAGGCACATTAACTCGATATGTGAATGAAAAACATGAGGATAAACATTTCCCACCTAAATGTGATCGCACTATCGTAGCTTTCAATGGTTCTTTTGAGCAAAGGCTTTAAATATGTTTCTATCACATCAAAGTCTTTCAGTACACAAATTTATTGTCAAGTTAGGAAACAAAAAAATGCTTTAAAAAAAATTCTTTAATATCATATATCAACTGTATTGAGAAAAACAAAAACATGCATTTCTGTCAGCCTGCGTCTTGAAGTCCTGATGCTACTCCACCGCACCAGGCGTTAAATAGAGAGGTGGACTGCAACTATTTTTAGCAATTTTTATTACCTAAAAATAACAAAAATGGTCTGCATTTACCTCGTTCTCTATCAGTTCTTCCAGCGAGATCTCCTCCTCTTTCTCCTCCTTCTTCTTGTCTTTTTTCAGTACGAAGCCGGGAGGCAGAGCGTGCCGGTACATGCAATTGTCGCCCCCCGCTGGACACACCCAGAACCAGCCGTATTTATTATTCTCTATTGCCTCCAAGAAATACTTACACACCTGCAAAGAGAATGAATAAGAAAACTGTTTTAAGTAAAAAATACACTTGTGTACCATCAGCATCAGGAATTTAGGCTCTTGGGAGCTTGAGCCATGCAGGAAAAGCAAAAGGAATTTTCATTTTTTCCATTTATTCAACCAAACAAAACAAAACGCAAAAAAACCTTAATCTTTATAAAACATTTCTCAATAATGTGGAGAGATTATTCCACACCCACAGTGGACATGAGGAACAGAGTTTTGTATAAATCTGTTGAAGCCCGAACAATAATGTCATGTTTCCCTGAGCATGTCTCCCTCTTCACCTTTATTCTTAGTAACATTCATCTTTCACTGTAAGATCAGACTCACAATTTGAGTTTTGGCTTTCTTCTTCTCTGCCTCCCCGTGTTTTTTGTTGACCACTTCCTCCAGCTTCTTCTCGTCCCAGTTCTCCATCGTGTCTGAACAGAACACAACAGGTCCAACAGTCAATGATATTCACAAAATTGAAAAAAAAAGAAAAAGAAAAAAAAATTAACCATATAAAATCAAATGAAAACCAAAAAACTTCACAGCATAGCTGCTCGATGATGCAGAAATGTCAACCAAAATAACAGAGTCTTCATTAGAATCTGTCTTTTTTTATAAACAGCGTGTCTGAAAACCCACATTTAGCTTTGGGTGATAAATCTCAGATCACTGAAGAGCTTAACAGCCTCCCTGAACAGAGAGCAGAACAGATGCACCGACAGAGGGTTTAGTTTCCTCTCATATCCAAAATCAATAAAAGGTTTTCAGAAGAAATTCCAATTCAGGAACAGAGAAGGAAAATTAAAATAGAAGCCATAAATAAGTATTATTGAAAATATCAGAACTTAATGCTGGACAGGGAAATCCCATGAAAAATGTTGCAGTAAGTTTAGGTCACATCTGCCACTGGTGAAACTCCTGGTGTTTGTAGGGATTTTGCTGAGAACTAAAATTTAAACTGCAGACAAATCAGATGTGTTTCTGATCTCTAAAACAATTTATGAGACCAGTGTATCCAGATATCACCAAGCTATCTGAACGTGTAACCGTGGTAACAACACTGATGTAAGTGCGAACATACTGGCGGAGAAACTTGACAGCAGCAAGTTTTTATTTTTTCTTTCCCCACCAGTTTTATCAAGACCGAAGACTCCGATAAAACTGATTACATTTTAACCTGCTCCACTGACGTGTAGAAATACCATCCAACCCCCCCCCCCAAAAAAACCCAAACAAAACATGCGTGTAAGCATAGGGTGTTATTCACTGTTCACATCTAGTTAAATCTAGAAATGCCACAAAAAAGCATTTAAGCTGACAATCTGAAAGAGAAGAAACGGTAGAAAATCTATTTATGATTGGGACAATTGATACATTCCCAAGCAATTCCTGAAACTGATCACTTGTTTAGCAGATGGCCAACGTATTGATTTACTGTGATCCATTTAAGTGATTAAAAGGGTTTTTATATGAAAGGATTTCTCTGATCCTGTGCTGCAGAGTTAAAACACAAACCTTTCTCCAGGTCTTCATCTCTTTCATCCACATAAACACTCCTTTTCTCACATTTCCTCTCCATTGACAAGTCGTGGCTGAACTTGCACTTGTCACCTTTCGTGCACTGGCCCTGCTTAAAGAACGCACACAGCACCGACTTCGGGTCGACACCTGCACGCAGCACAGAAGGGCCAATGATTATCTTTCGACTACTGGTCATATTTAATTGTAATTTAAGACAAGCGACTTCAGAATCGATTACCCCCCGACCCCCTTCCTCAGCAGTTTGGCAAACTCCCTGCTGATTACCTTTGCTGACTTTCTGGGCAGCGACTACAGGTTTAAAAAGCTCATTGAGTTCGTCGAGCTCTTTCTTTTTATCAGTCTTCTTCCCAGATTTCTCTGCTTCCACCTGCGCAGTCTCAAACAAAATCATAAATTACTTCAAGGCCACCCCATCTACTTCCTGCTTACAAAGATTAAAGGAGGTACAGTTCCAAATCAGAAAAAAAAAAAAGTTTGTATGGGAAATGCAAAGAGAAAAACCAAGTTGATTTAAACATTCACTTTGACTTTTAACTCACTGCACTCAGTAGAAACTTAAGATATGTAATGTTTTTATTTAACAATAGAAAACAAGTTTTGCATTTCAACATTTGACCCTTTGCAGCTATAACACCTTCAACTCTTCTGGGAAGGCCGTCCACAAGGTTTAGGAGTGTGTTTATGGGAATGTTTGACCAGTCATCCAGGAACGCATCTGTGAGGTCACACTGATGTTGAACCAGAAGTTCTGGCTCTCAGTCTCCGCTCTAATTCATCCCAGATGTGTTCTATTAGGTTGAGGTCAGGACTCTGTCATCCAGGTCTTTATGGACCTGCTTTGTGCACTGGTGCACAGTCATGTTGGAAGAGGAAGGGGCCAGCTCCAAACTGTTCCCACAAAGTTGGGACCATGAAATTGTCCAAAATGTCCTAGTATGCTGAAGCATTCAGAGGTCCTTTCACTGGAACTAAGAGGCCAAGTGCTCCAGCTCCTGAAAAACAACCCCACACCATAATCTCCCCTCCACCAAACTTTACACTTGACACAATGCAGTCAGACACGTACCGTTGTCCTGGCAACCGCCAAACTCAAGACCCCCCCATCACATTACCAGATGGACAAGATTCATCACTCAAGAGAACATGTCTCCACATCCGACACTTTGCATTACACCTGGTGATGTTTGGCTTTGATGCAGCTGCTCGGCCATGGAAACCCATTCATGAAGGTCTCTGCACATGGTTCTTGAGTTAATCTGAAGGCCACATGAAGTTTGGAGGTCTGTAGTGATTGACTCTGCAGAAAGTTTGCGACCTCTTTGCACTATGCGCCTCAGCATCCGCTGACCCCCGCACCGCCAGTTTATGTGGCCTACTACTTTGTGGCCAAGTTGCTTTTGTTCCCAAACACTTCCATGTTCTTATCATACAGCTGACAGCTGTGGAATATCTAGGAGCGAGGAAGTTTCAGGACTGGATTTGTTGCACAGGCATCCTATCACAGTTCCATGCTTGAATTCATTGATTTCCAGAGAGCGACCCATTCTTTCACAAACAGTGGTAAAAAACAGTCTGCTTGCCGAGGTGCCTGATTTTATACACCTGTGGCCATGAAAGTGATTGGAACACCTGATTCCAAATTTTTGGATGGGTGAGTGAATACTATTGGCAATATAGTGTACATGGATATTATTATTATTCGACCATCCACATATTTACTGTTTTGTTTTACAATCACAGCCGTTTTATCGTGTCACTGGTCATCCCAGATGCTTGAGAACCCAGAGGTGTCATCTCCACCGCTGAACAAGGTTGACATTCTTCTTTATTTTTTTAAATTAAAGTTTTAATTGCCATTTTTAAACATAACTCCATATTGTGATGCTTGCCAAATTTATCAAAGTAATCCCCTGGCCATGAACTTCATAATGCAGTGTTGTCTGAGGGATTGATAATAAGATACCCACCTCAGCCTCATCTCCTTGACCTTTATGTAAAAAGTCTTTTCAATCACATACTATGCATGCTAGAAAAATAAACTAAAAAACGTCACTGCATTTGATAAATATTACCTTTAAACATTTCTAGTATTCTTTTCATGCATTTGTTGGCAAACTGCATATCTTTTGCACATCTGCACCTGAAAGACTTCCCGTCAATATTACTTTTGCATCAGAATATGGTCAGTCTCATCTGAACACCTATTTCAGTTACCTCCTTTTTTTAAAAAAACTTTTACCATGAATTATCTTGAGTTCATAATGTCTGCAATAAATAAAAGTCAAAGCAAATGTAAAAATAATCTTTTATAGCTTTTCCATCTTTGCACTTGTGCAGAATAAGAAAAAGAAAAATACTGAATGCAAGAACCTGTCGTGCACTTTGTTGTCCATATTTGACTTGCTGAGTAACATTCTTGATGTATTTCTGCTGTTTGGCCCCTTTTTTGTTCTTCAAGCCAAAAGTCTTGTCCTAAAGAAGGAAAAAAAAACAAAAAAACAGAATTGATGTAAACTAAAATTACATTCCTGACGTACAAATAACATGCAACAAGATCCACTGAAGAAGTGATTTCAGTAGGGAAAAGTTCCTACATTTGTGAGCCTGATGATACACATGTGCTAAATAAGGAGAACTAAGAGAAATCTTTGACACTCAGTTTAAAATAATGCCCTCTAAGATATTTCCACCAACATCTGATGGAAACATCGCTTGAGATTCTTTGAAGTCAACTGATTGAATTATGGATGAGCGCAAAGATGTAAACATGATACAAAAGGTTAAATTAAGTCCTTGATTAGTGTAGTATTTTTAAAACACATAGTGAGATCATCTGATGTTTCATCTTTGCATTCGTACTCATAAATGAATTTCACATCCATTTTATCAGACTTTTCTTATAGGATAAGTGATATAATGTTCTTAAAGATAAAGCAGCTGATTCATTTCATTATATTTACACAACCATGTGGATAAAGATTACCAAGTTATGTCCAGGAACTCACTTAAACTGAGTCTCAACTAAGAAACGTCCCCAAAGACAGGACTACGGGTGCCGTTTGGTCCCTTTGACTGAATGACGTGACACTATTCTAAACTTAACAGAATCAACGGCCAAGTTGTTTGCGTTTCTCTGCTCAGAAATACGACAGTTTGAATTAAGCTCAACTTTTTAACTTCTGCACACAAGTCCAAACCTCCGCCGAGGGTCCGATCAGAAACAGGCCCAACATACTGTCGGGTTATGTTAAGGATACAGGGCAACGCTGGCAAAATTAAACACTGCCGTGACGGTCCGTTGCCGTTCCCCGTTAGATCTACGGAACCAGGCCGACGGATTAATCAACGTTTACCGGACAAACACAATCTTTCGGTGCCACGACTCGTCCGACCGCCTCAGTACTTGTTCGTCTGGGATGTAGCCCAATAAAAGCATGATTTAGATTAAATCACGAAGAACAGGCCACGACAGTAGATGGGTTAAGTAATACAACACGACGCCTGACGACTGTCCAGATGATAAAAAAGTCTCATCGGCGCCCGTTTCGGCTCCAGTTAGCTGCACTTCAGCTAAGCGGCTAACGCCAGACGTCGACCTGCTAACTCGTGTAAATCTTTACCTCAATAATCTTTTCCTTCTTCTTTTCCTGAGTTTTTTTACTTCCTGTGGCCGGGGCGGGTTTCTTCGGAGGCATGCTGGCGCAGAAACAGCTGTGTAAGGAAAGCGTGTAGCTGTGAAACGTTTATTTTAATGGAGCACTTCGGCTAGCAAAGCAGCGCCACATTCACCAGGTGTTGCTAGCACGGCAGCGACGGCGGCGCCTCCGAGGCCACATGTAAGTTGTTGATGGTCTGTGACGTCATCGCACACCGCCGTAGGCATGCTGGGAGACGTAGTAAAGAGAAAGAAAATGCCTACAATACCCTATTAGGAAAATGTATTATTATTATTATTATTATTATTATTATTATTATTATTATTATTATTATTATTATTATTATTATTATTATTATTATGATCAATAATAATAATAATGGTAATATTTGATGATTAACAAATACTTTTAAAATGTTAGTAATTTGAAAAATGACTATTTGTATCAATACATAATATAAAAGGTTGTGAATGATGTCCGTTTTTCTTTCAATAATCATTGTTAATCTCATTACTTCTTTTTATGAGTGATAATAATGATAAGATGATAAAGAAAAAAGACGAAGAATAAAGTATCATAGGAAAATACTCACTTTAGACAATAAAGATAAAGACATAAATAAAGATAAATATGAACTAATCTTTTATATTATGAAAAAAAAACTTTAAAAAAAACGTACAGGATTTTGGACAATGCAGAGTAATGGCGTCCAAGTATTAGTTTACTGTTATTCTATTGCAGTATTAGTAATGTACCGATGGGTGTCAGTGTTGCAGCATCTTCAGGGTGAGAGTAGAGAATCTATATTAGGTACGGACACGTTAAGACGTCAAGAACAATCAAAATAACATACGTGAAAATAAAATGTATACCGGAATGAAACATAAACAGTCTGACATTGTATTGGTAAAGATGTACTGCATTTTGATGTATCACTTTTGAAATTGTCAAGTATTTATTTCAGATTTTTTACAGTGCGGTCAAAATTTTTTTGAAGTACAAAATCATAAATTGTTTTATTACTGAGCAGTCTATTTCATTACATATGAATTACATCTTAAATGTCAAATAAGTTATTTAAATATGTATTTGAGCTATAGAATATCAGATATGCCACATATCAAAGCAGGTGACAATAAATTAATGCTTTTGGAAGTTTATTAACCTCACATTTGGAAATAAATAAAAAAACAAAACAAAACTGTTTCTGTGAAAGGTGACGCAAATAAAAGGTCTTTTTTTTTTTTTTAGGACTGTTGGTTGGTCTGTCAGTATAAATACAAAATTATAATTTGACTGGTCAAATAATGCATCCCTAAAATGACTTTTACTACGTAATGAGGAAAGGTTGTACGATGTCTGCACCCTGAGTTCTGTGAAGAAAATTAAAGGTGGGGAAAAAAAAACCGAGGCACTTTAACAGGGCTGCAGTCATTTGTGTTTGAGCTCCTGCTAAGGAGAAAACCCCTTTTGTAACTAGAAGCGAGAGCTCCCGTCATGTCTGCAGGGCACAGAGCCAACCAGCAGGGGTTTTACTGCTTCAGTTGCTGATTCAACTTGATTTAATTAGATTTCATTTAAGTTACTAATGTGATTTCATTTGGCAAATTTGAAATGTGTGGCCTTCATCCACATCCCATCTCAGTTCAGTGGTCACTCTACTTCTGAGGGTGTGTATGTTTTGTGTGTGTGTGTTGTACAGTTAACTATGGCACAGCCAGGAGCCAAAATGGGTCACACACGCCTGCTCCTTCCGGGTTCTCATTTGGTCTCGTGTGCTTTAATGAGCTTTGATTTTCGAGGGTTGGGGACGACATTTACTCTGTTTGGGTGCACACATAATGGCAGGACCAAAAGTGTGCTTTAATGAGTCCCGGAGTGCGACAATAAATTTACTCCAGTAACAGAATCCTTGGCTGCAAATGTGTTATCGAGCAAAGTCTGCTGTCTGATTGCATGCTCTGATGTGACTTTATTTTATTTTATCTGGTGTGGAGAATATAAAACATTTTTATAATGCATGGCATGTTCCCACTGTGCAGTTTAGTTAGCTGAAGAATGCAAGTGTTTGTATAGTAACCTATATTAACATGGCAGCTGTTGACAGCATAGCTCAGGGCTTGAAACAACAAAGGTGTGCAATGTTACCTCAAGCACACTTCCTATCTGTTTCTCTCTCTCTCTTTCTTCATTGTTACTTTTTTGCATGAAGATCTTTTGTGTCTGACAGCAGTCTAATACATCAATGTATCCGCTGTAACAATATTTTCCAAATACCAAACTCTCTATAGTCATACAAACATTGATCCTTTCTGGAGAGGTCATGGATTTTATGTAGACACATACTCAAGCACACACATGGGTGCGCTGGAGATGTAGGAAGAAAAAAAAAAAAGCAAATAAACATCTTCTGCCTAATTAGCAAAGCAGAACAGTAGATCTTCTTCCAGAGAGAGAGAACTTGACACCAAACAACCTATCCCAGTACAATTCTTTCCAAGGCAGTAATCATAAGTGTCTTGGTGCTCAGTCTGGCTTTGCCTCCTCCTGCTTCCAAGGACAAGACATGGCATCTTTTCTGCACTGCTGACTGCTGGGCAGGTCATTGGCTGTCAGCTGCTCCCCATCAAGGAGCTGCACCACACCGGGGGCGAAGTGAAAGGGCAGGAAAGAGTGCATTCCAACTGGGTCCACCCAGGAAACCACCTGCTGTAAAGGCAAATAAATAAATAAATAAATAAAAGTTTACTTTAAGTGGCAAAAGAGTGAACTGTTGCTTAAAGACCTGGACCACTTTTCATCTCACCAGCTTTCCGTCTTCCCTCTGACATTCCCACAGCTCCTGATACTCCTTTCAGACCGTAGCTTATTTTGAGCCCCCGCACCACCTCTTTTTTTCTCTTTTGTTGATCTCCCATTCCCTTCAAACTGCTTCCTCTCCACTTACGCTCAGCAGTAATTTCTTACATTTCTCACAGCCCCAAGATAACAGGTATGAACTCGTTCCATTTAGCCTAGCGTTTTGTGTTCAGGTAATGAGCAATAGCAGCAGCAGGCGTGACAGTGACAGGAAAACAATACTCCTTTTTTTCCATCCGGGAAATGGGAAAATCGTATCCTTTTTACTGATAACACAACTCGTCTGCTGGATGCATTGTACTCCGGTCCCTTGAGGCTACTGTCAGTGGAGAGATGGCTGTGTATTCCTCCTCTCGGTGGATTTCTTTCTCCCTTTGTGAACGTTGGAAGTCTGTGAAATGAAGAATCTGGAGAGAAGCGCTTTTCTTGATAATCCTGAGGGACAGACACCAAAAGAGGACATTTACCGTTGATGTTGGAGATAAATAAAAAATTTGGTGCTGCATTTGTAGTCGATTATACTTTTATCACTGTACGTACACTGGCTGTGCTTCGCAATATCTGAAGTTATCCAAATAAATTCAGAACATAAAAGTTTGCAGTATTTACCAGAAGATGTTTTAAATCAATGTTAAACTGTTTTTAGGAGGTTTTTTTTCTTATCTTGCTTTCTCAATATTCCCTCACTACAAACGCCAGGACTTCCACTTACAAATGAATTAAAAAGTTTGTAAACCTTATTACAGGTACTCATAATTTGTGTCATCAATTCATCCTGAAAACTCAGGTCTTTTTTAATATAAACATATTGATATATTTTAGTATGGACTCCTATGAAAGGTTTTATCATCTTTGCTTGACCGCACAGCATAACTCCATCGTCTTTCTGTGTCATTTAACTTGTCTTCCGATATTTATTGCATTGCTTTTATGCATTTTATGAAAGTCTGCTGTTTTATTTTATTGTTAACTCTGTTTGCAAACAGTGTGCATCTCAAGGGACGATACGTATTGAACCACCGCAGAGTCACTCAGAGCAAAATGGAGGTTTGTGCTTTTACAGGCTGATGACTAGAAACACGCATGAACGAGAGAGAACATTAACAAGGAGCGCCGAAACATTAGGTCTGCGGCTTTGGATTATATAATATTAGCAGAGGAAATAAACAAGAAGTCATAAAGTACTCAGCTACTGAACATGTGGATGATTAATGAAAAAAATTAAACTGCTTTGGATAAAAGCAACTAAATGATAAACTGGACTGCAAAAATTAGAAATATATATCTATAATTTTTGTTGGCTTCCACATTGGCTCTCCTTCAAACAATTTCATTTTTGTTTCTTTTTTATTGATATTGTCTTAAAATATTTAATGGCATTTTCTAAAAAAAACAAAAAGGCACAATAAAAGGCACATAGTGTAAATTTGCAAATACATCTGTTTAAAAATTTAAAACTATACAACCATACTGCAACTGCAAAGCACAATAGAAAAATGCTAAAAAAAAAGTAATATATAGTAATAAAAAAGAGTAAAAATGTACATTTATACATTATAAAAGTATTAGACTCAGAATAACTCAGATGTAGTGTAATGTGGATTGATATGCAGCATAGGTCAGACAAAAAGAAGGTCATTTTGAGTAGTTTTATGGAGTCCAAAAATCTAAATATCTTGGGGAATGAAGCTGTTAGAGAACCTGGCTGTTCTGCTCCTGGAGCTCTGCTGCCTCTTGCCAGAGGCCAGCTGGGAGAACAGTCCACGGTGAGGGTGAGCGGAGCCCATAATGATGTTACTGGCACACATCAGGCAGTGCTTGTGTCCTATGACCTGGGCGTGGGGGTTGGTGAGGGGCTGGATGAGTCCCAGTAATCTTCTCAGCTGTCCTCACCGCTCTCTGCAGGGCCTTACAACCTACTGCAGTGCAGCTGCCTCACCAGGTGGAGATGCAGTTGATGAAGATTAAACATGAAACCCAGGTGTTCTTGGTCATTTGTTTATTTACTGAGGATAATGGAGCAATATTACACATCCCAACGTGACAAAAGCACGTGGACCTCTGCTTCCACCATCCAGTTGTGACCTCCATGGGCTTGGCCATCTCAGAATATCCATCATTGTTAGGCTGAGCAACTTGTTTCACTGCTTTCCCACATGACTGACCTTTTCTTCACACTCAGTTTAGTCAGATTTCCCTCAAAAACGTCACTGGTAAAATTCATTGCTCCATCAATAACTGCAACCTGTCCTTGACCAGGTTCAGCATAAACAACAATATTACCACATCAATGTCAAGGCAGATGTGGCAAGGTTCTTAAGCTGGAATGCTAAGTTTTCCTTTCTCTAAACAGAACATGTCTTATTTGAATCAGGGTGGTGTTTTTTAAGTCTGATTTGTCCACAAAACATTTTACTGAGACGTTTCTGGTTTGTCCACATGATCTTTATCAAACTTCTGTGTTGAGCCATGGCTTTCTAGTGACACTCCTGTACAGGACACAAACGACAAACGCAGCCTCTCATCAGAAAAACAAAACTAATGTGGAAACGCTTTAAACGTACATCCAGGCTAAAGCTTTTAATAACTGTTAAAGTTAAATACAAAGTCCAAACGAAGTTGGTGAGTGAGTACCTCTTTTACACATGTGCATGTTCACCTCAGTGTAGATTTGTGTGAAAGTGCTGTTAAGCAGAGCTCATTAATGACGGACCTGCAGACAGCAGGTGGGTTTTGAGTGATCTTCCAGGCATCACACAAATTGATAAGACCAAGATCATTATTCTGCACGGTTTATGGGTTCTGATGCTTTGTTTGGATCTTTTGGTTTTACCTTATTGCTTTTGTCAAGTTCTCGTTCTGTGTTTAGTCAGTAGTGGTATTATTTGCTTGTTTTATAGTCCACTCTGAGTTATTTATGATTTTTTTTCTATTTGTTTGTAACCATTTTTTCTGCACCTTTGCTGGTTGAATCCAGTTTAAATTTTGTTCATTATGTTTAGTTTTTCTTCCTGTGTGTGTTTCATACACCCTCCGTATTTATCATAACCATCCTCTGTTCAGAGCCAAATCCTTGATTTTGTGGTTCATGTGATTTGGGTTCCTCTGAAACCCATTCAAACCAATTTCCTTCCTCTGTAGTGCCTTGAACGTTTCTTTTTTTATTTCTTAGATATTTTAAATAACATCTTACCTCTATCTAAAACTACAACTTCATCCTTGATTACCTATAAGATTTTTTTTACGAAAAATACCCCAATGAAATACTCTGGAGGTGTGAAGCATAATAATGTGTAGGCAGGGTATTATGAAGATTGAGCTATTGATTTAGTGTACGGCAAAGGTCAGTGGATGATAATATATATTCATTTCTACAATAGTTATTTAAACCCAATGGGAAAACTATCTTTTGTTTAAAAAAAACAAAAAAACAAGTCTTTGTTTAGTAGTCCTGCCTCCTGTTCTTCTGCATTTGCGTCTCTCCTGAATCCTGACAGTAACGTCACTTGTTGGCCGGTAACAGAGAAGAAGTATCCCGAGACATGGATGGAAGTCCATATCTGGGGAGCAGAGACCCTCCTCTATTGTGACAAATGCAGGATTACGTAACTATTCTGCACAGCAATCATGTCCTTTTGCTGCATTTACACTGTAAGTCTTGATGGCCAATCACTTCCTATTGATCAAAACTGATTTTTTTTTTCTTTTTCATGAGTTGCTTGCATCATTCTTTTAAGACCAAACCATATCTGATACCTGCATTTACAACTGAGAGGAAAACAGCCTTGAAAGGTAGATGAATTTGGCAAAATTTAAGCAGCAAGTTAGAAAAACAAGTGTTCATTTTTTTAATGAACGCAGGTGAAACAGAGTCTTTAGTGCATAGACATGTTTCCTTCATCACGCTCCACTGCCTCCTCAGAGTATGTGCATATTGTCATTGAACTTATTGTCCAAGACAGCAGATCTGAATATTCCCATATACAAATGAGACCTTTTTTACTGCTTACATGTCTACCTTTCATATGTGATCTGAACTACACGCGAGCAACAAAATCTGGGGTCGCTTGAACCCTGCAGTGTAAACGTGACCTTTTCGTTTTTCTTCATTGTTTGTGGTCTTTGTCTGTGCGAGGTCACATAGGAGGACATTGGTATTCAAAATATGTTCCTGCAGCCATGTCTTTGTGAAACACTAGCGACTTAATTCTCAACTCTAAACTCTATTATTTCTGTCTATTAACTCCTGAGTGTAAATTTAAATAGGCTTAAAACACAAGCGTCATTCAACTCTACTTTCTTACCAGGTTGTCATCACTCTTAATTTACTTGTTATTACTATTATTAGTAACGCAACCATGATGCACAAAAACAACCAAGTATTTTTTTTTTCCCTAATCTTATTCAGGATATTGGTTTTTGCAAACTTAATTAACCAATTTTAGTGCCTAAACTGAAAACGTCTTTAGAAAACAAGTGAAATGGAAATGGAAAACAAAGAGAGAAAAAAAGCCCTTCTCAAATGCAGTATTTTATTTATTTATTTATATTTTTAAATGAGCGTTTTTGCTGTGTCTAATACTGCGTTGGCCAGCACCAGCAGCAAAGTACATCTTGTGTTTCTCTCAGTTGCCAGACTTTCACGTAACGGTGTGATGATCACCAGTGTCTCCTTTTTATCGTCTAATCTATTGAGCTGATCCATTCTTGTGAGATGATGCAGGCTTGATGGCGTCCCTCTCAGGCAGTTTTCTTTTATTTACATCAGTGGTTACTAATACATTTTGCTCATTTGCCATTCTTCATATACAGTCCTCCCATGTGTTTCTGATGCTCCAAAAAAAGTTCCCTGTGAGTTATTATTCACTCAGCAGTGAAAATCAAAATGAAAGCTCCACCCCGTCACACACTACACCTCGCTCTTTTTTCACAACCCTGGCCGCAGCCGTGATCCCCATCTGGTCAGCCACCAGTCAAATGTATGCGAATTTCTTCTGATTTCAATGATGCGCGACAGAAAACTGCCTTCAAAAATTAAAAACGGCTATGTTAACTGAACGACTGTCGAGATTCTGAGGCATCCAGGTCAAGATGATGCTGAGATCTAAAAGAGAAAGCAACTGGCTTTCCTTTTAGCTGATGCCATCCCATAAACCAAAAGCTGTTGTGCATAGTCTTTGGAAAGTTTCTGTTAGAAATTCATACTTTTATTTTATTTGATTACAGTCTTCGTCCAGACTATGATGACAGAATTTTCGCAGGTTACAGACTGCCAGAGATAATTAGACCCCATCTTGTTAATAAAACATTTATGCTTTCATTCCAAAATTAGACATCCTCAACTTGCCAAAAAGAAATATCTATGTATATTTTATTAAGTTTTATGACCACCAGCAGATGATTTCAGGCTGTAAAGATAGCTGTAAGAGTCTGGAGTCATGTCACGTTGGCAAATTGTGAGAATTTAAGGACTTAATAAACTGTGTTTCTGAATTATTAACTGAATAATTTTTGACAAATTTATTATGGCTTGAAATGAAACCTGTAAATCAGTTTCAGGTCCGTGACTGAGGCTTTTCTCAGTGCCAATAAAACAATTCAGTTGATCGTTTCACCTGCTGCCTCTCGCAGACTGTCGGTGCCTTGTCGGTATGTATAGATTTTAATATCATTTTGTTTTTGTTAAAACAACATGTAAGATTACACCCATGGAGTGCTGAAACTTTGAATAATAAAGGGTGAGCCTCTCTTCTGAAGTCCAGTCACGTTTTGTGCGAATGGCGACTGGCTCAACTCTAACTATTTTGATTAGAGTTGAAATGAACTCTGTGTTAATGATCAGAGCTAAAGATTTGCAATCAGCTTAACTTGGAACAACTGAAATAAAACCAAATAATTAATTTGGAAATGTTTAAAAGAAAGTTAAATCAAAGAATTGAATGATTCATGTGAGCAGAAGTGGAAGGAGCTTAATGTTGAATGGAAGCAAGTGATTCATTCAGACGAGTCAGTCCTAAATGACTCTGAGCCAGTTTCATCCTGGAGTTAAAAATAGTCCTTCTGTGGCTGAAGAAATATCACACGCACACATACATACATGCACACAGATCGCATGGAGGCTGACACACATGCAAGCGTGTAAACATACACACACATACACACAGATGAGGAAGAGGCCCTTTAAAACACTTCAATTATTGGAATTTTGAATGAAAAAAAAAACTTGCTTACACTCAAATGGTGTCACACTTTCTGTCACCAGCTCTCTTTTTTGTTCTCTCACTTACTGACACACACACACACACACACACACACACACACACACACACACACACACACACACACACACACACACACACACACACACACACACACACACACACACAGGCACTGGTGCTCTGGCTCATGAATTAAAGAGCAGAGCTGGTCCAGGGGGAAGAAATTATTCAGGCAGATCTGCTCCCTGACAGAGGAGTGGGAGGGAGGGAAGACGAATGGAAAGGAGAGAAGAGAGGAATGAGGGAGAGGAAGAAAGGAAGGGAAAAAAGAAGGAAAAGATGATGGAGAAAACAAGAAGGAAGAGAAGAAAAAGGCAGTTAATAAGGAATGCAGTGATGTGACATAGAGAGGCGATCAAACACCAAATGGTGCGCTCTGTGTGTGTGTTACAGTTAAGTTCCTGGTCTCCCACAACCCTCCTTCTTATCTCAGTCTGTGTGCATGAGAATATGTACCTCTTCATTGACATTTAATGGATGTAAGAGCGCGAATATCCGTTTCTCTTTTTGTGCCTATGCTTGTACCTGTGCGAGCATTGAAATGTGTGTGTGTGTGTGTGTGTCCATGGCTCTTTAATGCTCCTGGATGACAAGCTTCTCTTTTGGACAAACTACACATGTTGTGTCGAAACAGGTGATAAGAGACGCTTTCTGGCCGAGCTCCCTGATGAGGTGGAACTCAAAGGCGGACTGATAAACCTTCCAAACGTCCTGCGTCGCTTTACATAAAAGCTCACAGTTCGCTTTGCTACTGCTGCCTGTGTTCTTTGTGAGTTTGGAGATTAAAACCGATCGAGTTGTGAAGACATGAAATGGAACTCAGAACGGTTGAACTGACAAAATTAATTAGAGGGGGCGGTCTTGTTTTTGAGATTAAGTCCAGTATTAGTAACAGAGGTAAAAACACGGGAATGCGCAACTTAAGACGCTCTTACAAATCTGCTATCACAGATGCAGTTAGTTTACCTTTGAACATGAAAGTCATTAGGGAGATGGTGAAGGACTTTGCCAGGAAGGTGTGCTTCACCAGCCTTGGCTGCCGCATGTTAACTGGCGTTGCAT
This sequence comes from Xenentodon cancila, assembly GCA_014839995.1. NCBI lineage: Eukaryota > Metazoa > Chordata > Actinopteri > Beloniformes > Belonidae > Xenentodon > Xenentodon cancila. Next base: position 4,330,943 of record CM026208.1, read on the forward strand.
TCTGGCAAAAAACATGATCTGCTTTAACTTTCTCTTTTCTGAACGATCTTGTGTTGTTTTTTTCTTTTCTTTTTCTTTTTTTTTGCAGGTGCCGTTTTTCAACAAAACCCCCGGCGCTGCTGCCAAATTGGAAAGATTTTTTTTAATGACATATAACAAAAAAACAAGAAAAGAATTATGAAAACAAACAAATGAAAAACTAATGCAAACTTTCAGCCTTGTTTCATGGCCCACAAGAAGTGTGTGGTTGATGTGTAATCCCTCTGCAGACACCTTCTTTTGCAACTCAAAGACAGTAAACAGCATGTTAACATTTGAATATGCCTATATGAGGATATAAAATGCTTGTTTTTTCTTTTCTTCTTCCCTGTCATTTGTAATTGTGATCAAATATAAACACAGGATCACAGGACGGACGTTCCTAGCCTCATATTTACAACTTGTCTTTAAGGTGTAGGATCTCTGCAAACATAAACACTTTTTGTTTACCATATGGCACCAAGAGGTTTGACAAAGAACAGGATAAGAAATGTGCTCATATGATACTTGGACTTTTTTCTTTTAAGACATCTGTTAAAGCAAGATACAGATGCAACCTCCTCTTTGGGATTATAAAAGCACAAGGACCCCTCTGTCTTCTGCTCATTCTTGATCTGTGTTTTCATGAATGAGTCTCGGCCAAATGAATATTTTGCACGAAATAAAATTGTGTTGATCCCTAATTCTGCTCTGTGTTTTTTCTCTGGTGCAGCAGGCGATAGGAACACGGCAGATATTAACAAGCAGAGGAATGTGTGAGTTTACACCATTGACATGTGGGCGTGAGTACTACAAAAATAACAATCAAGCTCTATTTTATAGTAACATTGACATAAGAATCCTGTGACCATGCACTTTTCTGAATGATTGCTTTTTTGTTGGTTTGGCTTCAACCTATCTCTAACTTTCTGAACACACTCAGGGCAGGGAGGGAGCTGCCAAGTTTGGATGCTGCATTTGCAGACAGTAACCTTTAACTACAGAGTGAACATGGCTTAGATTTGAGCATAATCGCTTCTCAATCTTCTTAGATGCACGTAATGTTGGGGGTATGGTCGAATAATCAGAAAATTACCTCCGATAATCTTTATTTAACCACCTCTCAATACACTTGCTGGAAAAATGTCACATGCATAAAAAAGATGGTGAGAGAAATTCAGAAGGATCTACGATAAGATGACCACACTTTTATTACACTGAGTGTAGTATTAATTAACAAAAACTGCAGGTGCTTTACCTGTTGTGTTCCTAACAATCAGTTTTGTGTCTGTTATACATACAGTATATCATATTAACATGGTAAATATAAACAGTCCTTCATTATTTTCTCTTGTCTCTCAGTCTGCTCAGAGTAACCTGTATTAGGTATCTAGTCCAGGTCTTTGAACAACCTCTTCTGGGGACAGATGCTGAGACGATGAGAAATTAGACACGACTGCACACACACACACACACACACACACACACACACACACACACACACACACACACACACACACACACACACACACACACACAGATGCTGCAACACGATGCACTACTAATTGATGACGAGCTGCAGTCTAAAAGAGCAGCAATCCACATAACTCAAATGTACACTTCACACCCACTGTCTGATAGAAATGCATTTACCTCCACTGATGATCAGTTCTCCTCACTTCGAGTGATCATTTAGACATTTTATACATTCAGACACACAGGCATAGATTGAGGAAGTATTTAGATGCTTTATTCATTTTCCTCTGAATTCCAATTAATATATAAATAAACTTATTATACTAAAATGCAGTTAACAGAGAATGCTGTCAGAATTTTTCTTTCATAAAACTGATCTGTGCTGCGGATGTAAATGTAAGTAGAGTCATACAAGACAACTGGAGAATTGACAGTGGGCTCAAGAGCGTGCACGGCTTATTGATGCGGGAAGGCTGGAGAGTGTAGATCACACATTTAACTGTCACATGAGCTGAGGTCAAGTGAATCACCGGCTGCTGGTGCTGCTGTAGTCTACCACCTGTTAACAGCTCTCTTGCATCTTAATGACACACATCCTGAAAGATCAGTAGCTGACAACAACATCCCAGAGACGTCAGTGACTCCAATGACCTACAGGACGGACATGCGAGTCACTAGATGTGGCACCTCAGAGTTAAAAAGCTTGAAATGTTACAAATTATTTGGCGTTTGTTGGTTCCTAAAATCACAAAATTAGAAATTATGGTCACGCTTCTGTTTATCTGTATGAACTCTTTTAAATTAGAAACAACGTTCTAGGAAACATTAATCCGTTTATTGCAAAAGTGTAATGGAAACACATCTCCAGCATCCCTGGATGGGACGTAACCTGTCAGTCTAATGACTTCAAAATTTAGTTTCCAACTGTTTTTGGCCTCATTAATACAATGTAGTTGGGCTATAACACTAATTAATCATTATACATTACCACATTACATAAGGGTTTGCCTTTGAATAATCATCTGCTGCCATCTTCTTCTGTTGACTATTTTACAACAGTGGTAGCGGCAGTCGCAATAATTTGTCCAAAAATACAGTCCAGAGTTGTTCATGACATCTCTATATTCATCCTACTTGCTTGTACCATTGAAAACATTTATCTTTGTATATGTGAATATCTTCTAAAACACTGAATAGATGTTCGTTATAAATATTTTGTTCACTTCCTATAACCTAGTTCAAGCATATTGGTTGGTGATATTCTTCTGATTATTTTAGTTCCAAATGGAAACAAAACAAAATAATAATAAATAAAATACAGTAAAGAAGAATCTCCAGTAAATGCAAGAAAAGCAGGGCTTGTGTGGAGCCTTCTTGTATTATTCGCACAGCCCTGTTTCAGGTTTTTTTGTGTTTGTTTTTTTTTCTATTTTGATTTGTTTTCTGATGTCTTAAATGATATTTAACTGCCCCCTTGTACTTGTATGAAGATAAAATATGTGAAGTAGTTGATGTAGTTTATGGTTGCCGCTTGCAGGAAAAATGAACAGGGAAGAGCCCTGCTGGGGCTTTGAATCAGTTTTCAATTTCCTCAGTTTTATTTTTCCTCGGTCCACAGACAGTTTATAAATAGAGAGAAAAAAATATACAAAACTACCACAAACGACACAGATAACATTTATTATTGTCGTGTCTGCAACTGTGTTATTTTTGGATGCTTTGCATAAAGTTCCCTCGATTTGTGGTCATCATGCACCTCTTTGTGGGTTTTTTTTTTTGTATCACTTTGATCATTGTTTGTGTTATTTTGATAATTTTACAAAATTTCCAAAAAATCCTTTAATATCTCATCACAACATGTTTTGGTTGTTTTTTGATTGTCCCTACTTGTTCATATGTTTCCAGGATATGTATATCAGGCATAGAGGCATGATTTTTATAGGCTCTTTGATATTCAGAGGGTACTTTTTATAGTTTAAGAATTGTACTAAAGTGGAAGAAACCAATTTGATTGAATATGTATCTACTAGTAAAGAGTAGTCAATCAGTTAGATTCTTGTTTTTGTAGAACAATAACTGACAAAATAATGAACTAACGTAATGTTTTTGTTTCATTTTACGTTTACCAATTTGGTTGCTAAAATACAAATATTAAAGGTGTAATAGGCTGTTAACATGGTCAAACTAAAAATCCTTAAACATGAAAAGCTAAAATTTTCAGTCTGGGGCCATTAAAAGACATCAAAATTTTATTACCTTTCATAAATGATTTATGTGTACATTCTTTTTTTGTGCAGCAAAGAATTTCAGAGCAAACGGATTATTAATTTAATTTAAGAGTTCATAATTTACAGCAAACTTAATAGAACTGAAGTGTTCTGCTCTTACCTGTTTAAATTCAGTAACGCATCCTGCACTGTGGGCAGTCCTGGGGTGGAACCAGTTTCAGACTGGGAGTCCCAAGACCAGCTCAACTTAACTCAATTTTATTTATATATCATCTCTTACGATACAAATTGTCTCTGTGATTTTTAGAGACCCAGACAAACAAATATTAAAGGAACATTGGCAAGTTAAAAAAAACTTCCCTAGTGGGAGAAAAACCTTTAGACCAAACAGTGACAAAGAAAAACTCCCCTTTAAGAGGGAAGAAACCTTGAGCAGAACCTTGAAAATAAGGGGGGCCCTCCTGCCAAAGGCCAGCCAAGGAGAAGAAAAGAGGAGGAAGTGAAACAATAGTTTACCTTTCATCAGCATGTTTCGTATTCATGGGCCTTATTGATATTTAAATAAAACCTACTGTTTCCCTTTATTCATTCATTTCAATTATCATGTTGTTAAATTCAGATATTAGTAATGTCAAAAGATACTTATTAGACAGCTAAACAGGGGTTTAGTTTATTGTTATTGATTGCATGTTTTTAAACTAATTTTCTTTGTTTTCATCAGCATCTCTTTGTGCACTCACATAGGCTTTGACATGATTGTGTTTGAAGAACATACGTAATCCGCGAATGATTTTCCTTCCTGGAATCAATAAAGTTGTCTTGTTCTGAATCTGAATTCAAAACACGGGGCTTCTTCTGGCAATTTGCATTATTGAACCATTTCTGAAAGAACTTTTGTTTCTTTGTTCACTCCTTTGTTCGGTTGCTGGTGAAGAGGTGGAGTGCAGCCTTAAAATGTTAGAGGTGGAGTGCAGCTGTAAAACATTTGAGGTGGAGTGCAGCCTTAAATCAATTGAGGTGGAGTGCAGCCTTAAATCAATTGAGGTGGAGTGCAGCCTTAAAACATTTGAGGTGGAGTGCAGCCTTAAAACATTCGAGGTGGAGTGCAGGCTTAAATCATTTAAGGTGGAGTGCAACCTTAAATCAATTGAGGTGGAGTGCAGCCTTAAAACATTTGAGGTGGAGTGCAGCCTTAAATCAATTGAGGTGGAGTGCAGCCTTAAAACATTTGAGGTGGAGTGCAGCCTTAAAACATTCGAGGTGGAGTGCAGCCTTAAATCATTTAAGGTGGAGTGCAGCCTTAAAACATTTGAGGTGGAGTGCAGCCTTAAATCATTTAAGGTGGAGTGCAGCCTTAAAACATTTGAGGTGGAGTGCAGCCTTAAATCATTTAAGGTGGAGTGCAGCCTTGAATCGTTTAAGGTGGAGTGCAGCCTTAAAACATTTGAGGTGGAGTGCAGCCTTAAAACATTCGAGGTGGAGTGCAGCCTTAAATCATTTAAGGTGGAGTGCAGCCTTAAATCAATTGAGGTGGAGTGCAGCCTTAAAACATTTGAGGTGGAGTGCATCCTCAAATTAATTGAGGTGGAGTGCAGCCTTAAAACATTTGAGGTGGAGTGCAGCCTTAAAACATTCGAGGTGGAGTGCAGCCTTAAATCATTTAGGGTGGAGTGCAGCCTTTAAACATTTGAGGTGGAGTGAAGCCTTAAATCATTTAAGGTGGAGTGCAGCCTTAAAACATTTGAGGTGGAGTGCAGCCTTAAATCGTTTAAGGTGGAGTGCAGCCTTAAATCGTTTAAGGTGGAGTGCAGCCTTAAAACATTTGAGGTGGAGTGCAGCCTTAAAACATTCGAGGTGGAGTGCAGCCTTAAATCATTTAAGGTGGAGTGCAGCCTTAAATCAATTGAGGTGGGGTGCAGCCTTAAAACATTTGAGGTGGAGTGCAGCCTTAAATCAATTGAGGTGGAGTGCAGCCTTAAATCATTTAAGGTGGAGTGCAGCCTTAAAACATTTGAGGTGGAGTGCAGCCTTAAATCGTTTAAGGTGGAGTGCAGCCTTAAATCGTTTAAGGTGGAGTGCAGCCTTAAAACATTTCAGATGGAGTGCAGCCTTAAAATGTTTCCATCGCAGTTACCCTTTTAAATAAATGGTATAGTCGAACTTTTACATATGAATTAAAATACTAACTCAAACTAGTTGAGCAAGAGTGTCTTGTTCTGAGTAGCTCGGTAGATCTCTTTTGTCTTTCAATTTCTACAATGTATTAATGAAAAGCTTCTTAACTTTTAGATGTCATGTGGAATTAATTTGTGCACTTACAGCTCAGTTTGGGTCGGTTCAGTGAGTTGTTGGCTGGATGGCCATAGCTACATCAGCTACGTTACATCATGACTTCATAACGCTGCAACATAGTGTCTCCAGTATATATATATATATATATATATATATATATATATATATATATATATATATATATATATATATATATATATATATGAAAAATCAAATTACCTGCAGTCTTTGTCCCTTTTTGTTTTTTTTTCCTCTCATAGGAATAAGACTTCAGTTGTTTTTCATACTGATTTTCTAAGGTAATATATGTTTCAGAAATGTATTTCCTTTGAACTCATGAGAGCTAGATGTAAAAAGGAATATAGAGCCACTTCTTCAGACCATCTGTGTATTTTAGAATGTGTTCATTTTTTGAGAAGATTCATTTATTAGATTGTGAGGAAGCAGGGACCTAACACATGACACTCTGAAGAGCTGTGGGAAACTGGAAAACTGGAAATCTAAGTGTCTGTAACTTGTGTGTAATTTTAATAGATGTAAATCCCTGCCAGTTTCATAGCTCTTCTAATCATATTTACTTACATCACGATCAACACCTTCATTGATAACAACATCATCTTTATAGTTGAAAACACAAAAGAGTACACTTACTGAAGGATTTGTTCAGCTGATCAGCTAAGGTGATGAAGGAAGGTTCAGCTGACAGTTTGCTGCAGGTTCATCATTGTGAAGTTATTTTAAACTTGTGCTGCATATGTGGTTATTGCAATGTAAAATATTGTGCCCTTTCCAAAGGGTTTGGATTCATATGAGTAGGAATTCTTGAGGTACCGGGTTTCTTAGCAAGCATGAACAAACAATTTAATTCTTTCTGCTGCAAAGAGAGAGACACAGCAGAGAAGCAGAGAAACTCAACTACATGTTGATGTTAAATGTTTCTGATGTGGGTTCAAAATGCAAATACTGCTAAATGAACATCCATGAAGAGAGAAGCAGTGACTTTCATGAGTCTTCACGTTGCACACCTCGGTATGACAGCTGCGCTTGTTATGGATAATGTGATGTGCAATATCAAGAAAGAAATACACTTGATGTTGATATCTTAAGACACGGGAAATGCTTATTACCAGTGGGTCTCTGGAGAGCAACTTTTCCGATTCCCTGCTGAAGCATCTATATTCAGAAAGACTTTTTTTAAAAAACAATTTTATTGTTTTCAAAGAAGCCATATGTAGAGATTTAACATCTTTGCATAGTGTTCAGTTGCATGTTTCTTTTGTTCAATATGAATCAAAAGAGTGCGAGCAGTGTCATCAAGTCACCTGTGATGATAATGAGCCAATCTATTGTGTATTTCTTGTTTTCCATTTTAAGTCATGTGTTAAGAATGAGAATAATAAAGTTTTATAGTTTATAAAGTTTAAAGTTTATAAACAGCTAGTGGCTCAAATCCAGTAACCTGAATGTGTTTTTTATTCAAACTGGAAGTTTAAATGAAAGTTTAAGCATTTAAGGCATCTCAATAGTAGGGTGAGTGAGGAAATAAATACTAAGAAATTAAATCACCAGACAATTGAACAAACGGCCGCTGAGTTTATAAGGCAAGGCAATTTTATTTGTAAAGCACATGTCAACAACAAGGTGATTCAAAGTGATTTACAGAGACATTACAACATCATCACATACTAGGGAATAAAGCATGATTTAAGTTTTAAACAAAAAGAAAGAAGGAAAAAGTGGAATAGAAAAAGATAGTTGGTAAAATGTAATCAAGTTTTGCAACTCAATTTTAAAAGTATCAGTGCAGATTTGAAGCTTAATTCAAATGCAGCTGAACAGGTGAGTCTTCAATCTGGATTTAAGTAAACTGACTGTTTCAGCTGATCTGAGTCTTTCTGGGAGTTTGTTCCAGACACGTGGAGCAGAGAAGCTGAAGGAAGCTGGCCTTTTACCGCTGTCTGTATTCAAGCATATGTCATTAAACACTTCTCGTCTCAGAGCTATGGTGCTGTCTAAAAGCTGACTGGAAGACATCATAGCAGTTGTTTCGAGTTAAAAAATCATTTAGCTGCTTAAAATGGAAGATTTGATATAATATCAATGTTGTATATTTATTACAGGGTTAATAAATGTCCCCACATTTCCCAAAACATGATGTCATGTGATGTCAACAAAACATATACATCCCTTTAGCGATTAATAAAGTACTATTGAAATTAACTGTTTTCCAGCAAATTATGTTTCATACATATCAGGAACGCATTTCTTTTAACCAAGTTGGTCTGTGCTGTGACATATGCAATATGTATGCGGGTACAATAAATGTGACTAAATGAGGAGCAATTTATCTGTAGTCATAAGAAAAGGATAGAAATCATAGACATGAATATATTTTTAAGTGGTACCTGGCACACAAAAATGATTTTGTAAAGACACATGACCAAAAAAAAAACAGAAACACTATGCAGCACCAAATGACGAGGTCCACAGGCACGTGCCTGAGTGCGTGAAGCGAGAAGCATGCACACAAACAAGTTTGTAGTGTGTGCGAGATTAACCAGTTTGCAACAGAAGTGTGCCAGATGGAAAATAACTTGTCAGTGAAAAACATCTTCTACTCCACACATAAATGGGACAGGGGAGGAGTTTATTAGGCAAGTTATCACTCCATTAAAAGTGTGCTGCACAACTGTGCTCGCCAACATGTTGTAATTCCCTGAACAGCTAAATTAAAGTGAAGCATCCCTGCAGGTGAAGTTCATGAAGGTAATGAAAAACAGGATGAAAGAATACGCTTTTATGCCAGATCATAAAAACAATCAGAAACTGGAAGCAGTCTCAAAAACAGACAATTCACAACCAGACAGGACCTCTGAGCTGGTCTTTGAGAGAAGAATAGTCGCAGGAAGAAAGGAGAAATCCCTTTAAACAACAACAACCAGTGTGGGATTTTTGAAGAGGCCCCTCAACTACATGAGGTGAATCTAACTGAACCATCTCCACCTAAACTTCTTTGGGAGATATGATGGAAGAGTACGATTCAAATAATGAACCTGAAGGGATCCATCACTGGGGGTGAGATAGGGATGACATACCACAAACTCCATCATCTAGTTTTGGATATGAGCAGGAATCCCAGGACAACTTTCCCCCATCAGAAACTGATTTGGAGATTTACTACCTGAGAGATCAGTTGCAGGTTATGAAAAACAGGCTGCAAAACAAGAGTCTTCTTCTAGTTAAGGAAAGAAATGAAAACCTGACGGCACAGTTTGACTTAACATCGCTGACGTTTTAAACCCAATTTAGTACAACCACAGTCAAAAACCCCTGACATATCATCCCTTTTCATGAACAAAACATTAGATAGAGTGGAGCTATTTATTTGACATAATTAACAATTGGCTTTGGGCATTCATTTATATTGTGAGCCAAGTTACTATCTATCCACCAATTTTCTATACCCGTTTTATCCTTTGCAGGGTCACGGTCTGCCGGAGCCTATCCCGGCTTGGTCAGTTTACTGGATACACTTAATTTCCTAAGCATGTAAAAATAACATCTAAAAATATTTTTTAGAAATTTGGTCATCTTTGGTAACAACTCTGGGCATGTTTATCATTCTTATATTATTCTTATATATTCTTATATTCTTTTAAAAATCTTTGAATAATATACACGTTTCAGACCCTGAATTGACCATACGATTACCTAATCAAAAGATGTAAGTTGTACGGCAGTTCCACGGCAGGTTAACAGTCTGCTTGATCCATAATCTTTAAGGAAAAAGTCATCAGGAGTGGAAAAATGACAGATAAACAGTCAGACGGACAACTGCGCTCCTCTGTCATGCCACCTGTGCGTTTTTTTTGGAGCCGGACCGCCCAGTTCTGAACATCTCATATTACAGTAAATCAGTAGAAAGTGTTTGTGGGTCACAACTGGAACAAAGAAAAGAGAAGCAAACCTCTCTTTCCTATTGAAGCATATGTTTTAATTAAAAAATACTTAAGCTCACTTGGTTACGTTCTCCAACAAAAAATCACAAAGGTAAAAATAGTTTGTGCTACAAATTGCAGCAGGAACGCAGGAGAACATTTAAACAGCATGGTTTTGTTTCAGCTGAGAGCCAAAACAAACTCTAAAAGTGGCCTTTGTACTTAGGTAATCAGGAATCATTTATAATGATATAAACATAATGATATCAACCATCTCTGAAGGCCCAGTTAACAATGACCTCCAACACGTGAAGATATGGAGGGCAACGATGCAGCAGCTCTGTCCATTTCGTACATACTAAACCTGATTGTGTTGCACATAAGATGCACACAACTGTGGTGTTGTCATGCCGTGACTGTTGTTATTTCCGCTTCAGCAGTCTCATCACTTCCGGAAGAGGGAGTTCCAGGCCAGTCAATAGCTCCGCTCACCGTGGTTTGCATATACATGCCGGAATAACTCGATTTAGAAACCGCATTTTCTGGTTTCAATACCTCAGTTTCTAGAACTCCAGTTCGGTTCGACTACAGCCCGACTAAGGTGTATACATGGCTTTTAAAACTTTGATATCAGTCGTACTAAGGCAATAATTCGACTTAATCTTAGTGCATGTAAATGAAGTTAAACTTGGGACTCAAAAATCCCTCCACTGCTGCAGATGGAAACAGCAGTTATGGTGAAGGATGACACATTTTTCAGTGCCACTGAGCAAAACTTCTAAAGCAGATTATTTAAATTGTGTTTTTTTTTTTTTTTTTTTGGTAAAGTTTATTTTCTTATTTACCTGTGCCACACTTGCATCTTTTGGTGACTTTTTATACTAGAAAAACTGCATTCTTAACATGTGGTAGACTCTTCAGAGTCAATTACAGGATGTTTTACTAACCCAACCAACTAGTTTGTGCAAGAGAGATGTGAGAGACTGATAACGTTTTAGAGGAAATGCCTAATTAAAGTACTAAATGTGGCTCTACAAGCTATGAAAGTTGTATATCCTTTATAGCAAACCTGCACACAGAAATTCCAGATACCCACACTGAAAACAAAAGGTTCACCTCATGAGCAAATGCGCAGATATTCAAGCGTTTGGGTCCAGCCCTGCTTTTAATATCCAATTCCTGTGATTTCTGTAACTTATTATTTGTTTTTGGATTGTTTTTAGTGGCCTTTGTATTTTGCTTCTGTTGCCACTACCAGTTGTAGCATAAAACATAATGCATAAGTTGGAAGTATGTAGCCATCATAGTCAAACACTACAACACTTAATATGACTCCTTCTGTTGTTAATAATTCAATATTCTCTCATAACTAGATTTTTACTTTTAGACTATTTTTCTCAAATTCTTACTGTTTGTGCAGCAAGCAGCTTTTACAAATGCAGTAAATACATTTGATGAAGAATATAAACTCATTTTACTTTAAATTAGAGGTGTGCTAGTGACTTGTGTGTCAGTTATAAAAGCAGTGCATTTTCTTGGCATTAATTTATTTTCAAGGGAATATTTAAGTAAAAGAAACTATTCACTATGTGTATCGTCTCAAGGATCAGTATTATGTCAATACTAATTGGTGTCTTTTGTGTTTATTGATCACTATTAATCTCACATAGACTCATGATACTATGCTGGTTACTTAACCACTGAGCCTCACCGATAACTCCTGTGACGATTGACTTTAATATCTCAGTCTTATTCACATTCAGTCACCAGCTGAGTTTGTAACACTTTCTTAGTGAGGGGGCAAGTAGTCGTGATACCTCAAATCAATTTCTATCTTTTTCATTCTGTTCTAAGTGTTTCTTCCTGCAGAGAGTCAAGGTTGACAAGCAGCGGGTTTTTCTGTAGCTTTCAATATTAATTTGTGCAGAAAAAGGAACCTTCTCTCTTGAAAAGTATGACCCTGGGGACAGTGGAAAATAATATTGCATGGTTCAGGTGCATGTGTATACAATATGTCTTTAGAAGTGGTGTTTTGTTTTGATTTTTTTCCCCTCTGCTTTTAAAGTTAATGTGAGTGGCTGTTGCACTCAAAGTAGCTAATACCGTTGCTGATGATTCTGGCACCCCTGCAGAAAAAACATTCACATGTCTTATTAAAGCTAGGGAGAAGATTAGGTTCATTATGTTGTTTTTCCTCTCAACTTATGTTTCTTTTTTTCCCATAAAACCAGTTGTTTTGAATTGTCCTTTTGAATCTTCCTGCAAAAGCTACTCTCACACTGCCCTTCACTGAAGTATTAGAGCCCCAGCTGCTCTGCTATAGCTGCAGAGCTTCATCAGCCAGCAGGGTTTAAGTGGGCAGCTCCCTGAGCTTTACATCCAAGCCGATCCGCAGAATCGATATTTGGACCATTCAGTGCTTTTTTAAAAAAATGGTTGCTATTGGCTAAGTGAAGCCTGCCAAATCCATTTTCATTTGCTGTAACCTATTGCAATTCATATGCCCCAGCTGCCAGAAAACACCCTGCTGTGCTCAGTTTAAATAGCAGAACAAAAGCACACAGATAACACAAATAACAGGGTAGGGAGTAGTTTCATTCAAATAACCACACTTGCTTCACAGAGCAATAAGGAGAGATCACTTTGTGTTTAAAATTGTTGCCTTACACAAATTGCTGCAACATTTTTCAGGTGAACTCTGCTGAACAGATGCTGTTGGTTGGAACCTATGTTTAAGCCAACTGGTCCCAGTATTCTGCACTGCACTGACATGAAAAGTGCCCTCCATGATGTCAGGAAAAAAAAAGATTCTATTTAAAACTTAGCTTAAGAAGGAAGACAATATAGGCACTTCCCATTTATAAACAAATGTATTGCAAACATTTGTCTACATTAACATGGAAATAAGATGGGCCTATTGATTGACGTACAGTTGTTTTTTTTTTTTTTTGCATTTAATCTTTTGCTGTCCTTGGGTAACTTCTAGGGTGTAGTGCATGTTTTATCATTTAACATTCAACCTATTTATTTTTCATAATATTTCAAGCCTCTTTTTCCATATCAGAGTCTGAAAAAGCACTTAGCTTTATGATGCACCAACACTGATGCCTCAAAGGAATGTCAGGATTGGAAGTTTCTGCAAAATATTAGATGATATTTGGTGCATTGTCTGATTATTACATTTTATAGTTTTCATTATACTACAAGTAAGGTTGAGCCTTACTTTTTTAAAATCAAGAAATCATCATCTTTTGAGAAAAAAAAGAAAAACTGTATCAGCACCAAATCTTGTCTTGTCTTAGTAAATTCTTTTTTCTTTCTTAATCCAGTTATGATGCTTCTCCATAGCTTATTGGCACATACTTCTCAAAACCCATTTATGACACATTTCATGCACAGCAGGAGGGAGAAAACATTCAAAGAGACCTGTAAATACCATTAAATTAATGTTAGGCAACATTCAAATTCACTTCTGCTAAATGGGATAAAAAAAATTAATTTGAGCCTCTTCTTTGTTCTGTCATTGAAAGTCTAGACCCCGAATATAGAATAACAACAGTTTTTCAGGCGTATTCAATGAAAAAAAAGCTTTTTTAAAAAATAAAAATTCTTAATGTGCATAAATGGTCTCCCAGATGTATGTCTTGATCTTAGTGTTCAAATTTATGTGCATGACATAGTTATTTTTACCCATGGTTGAAACATTGACATCATCTCATCCAAACTCTTTAAATGAAGTTTGATAACAACTGCCTTATGCTTCATGTTTTTATGACATTCACTAAATGACCAGTAAAGCAGAAATGATGCAACGTGTTTATAGGAGGTGATGAACTCGAATTGGTATCCCAATACGAATACTTTGGGGTCCTATTGAACTCCAGTGGTACTTTTAAGGCAAAGTATAAAATATGTGTTCAACTTTAAAAATGTCAATCTGCAAAATTTCTCTCAGCTGTTGCAAAAAAATTTTTCCTCCACTGCTTTACAAATGTAGTGATTTGCCAGTGTCACTACATTAAAACCTATAGAACGATTTTGTAAAAAAAAAAAGTAAGTAAAATGTAATTAAGGTGTTTGCAAAGAAACTATATTCATTCCATCATTGTTCCAATAATGAAAAGTCTTTTATTAAGGTTTGAACATTTTTAAACTCATAAACATGCTTGTTTTACCCATAAATGCCTAAATGATTTGCCTCTTCCTCCCCTGAATGAAGACACAGTTTCGTTAGTACCAGATCAATCTCCAGAGCGGACTGTGATGTGCAGTTCAGTCTTATCTGTTAAAGGTTGTATGAGTTGGAATAGTCTTCCAACTAAGATTAAATAAAGTATCACATTTACTGCCATTAAAAAAGCTAAAAAAAGGGGTAAAAAAAAATAAATTAAACAAATCTGTGAGTATATGTGAAATCTAAGCAGCATTTTAATGCAATACTGTAATGTAGTAGTCCTTCTGTGTTGAAAATGTATGTGGTCTGTTATGTATTGTTGTTTATACTATATTTGTTTAGTTTATTTATTGTTGGAGGACTGCAGATGGAAATTATCTTTTAGCTAAATCCAGCATTCGTCATGAATTTGTACCGAGTCTTCATCAATATGAACTGTCCTCACCAAATTAATAAATGAATAAATAATGTGCTTCAGCCACAAAATAAAATCAAGATACATGGAAACAATGAAGTCCCCAGGAAAAAAAACAGAGTTTAATTTCAACAAGTAATAAAGCTGTCAATTATCTGCTGTACTTGTAGCAGCAGTAACGAAGATGTAAAGTCATCGTTTTTAGAAGTCGGGCTTGGAGCGTGACCAGTTTCAAAGTATTTTGCACTTTCATATTCATTTCACTTATTGTGGGGTTTGTAAAGCTCATTAATACAAATTTAAAATACAATAAACTTGACTTGGCTCTTGAAAACCAAATCATACAAAATACCATTCGTGTTTGACAAACACAATGAGACGCCACATTAATTGTACAACAGAAAAGAGAATCAGTGAGAAAACAGAGAGGCTTGAGGAAAATAAAAAACAAAAGAACCAACATTGCAATCTGTTATGTGTTCTTTGACTGAGTTACAGAAAATATATTGCACAGTTGGACTGAAGCGCTCAGATACTCCCACGTTTTATAGTGAGTTAGTGTTTCACTGACCCTGACTGACTAATGTGGCAAAGACAAACTTTACAGCCATTTCCTTCTTGACGCGCTGTAATTCTAAATCTCGTTTGTTACCCAGAGTGTAATTAACTCATCTGTTTTATATAAGAGATAATAAAAATAATTGACAGCTGCTCTACTTGTATAAAGGAGCTTTCAGATACGTCACAGTGTTTAGTAAGACATTTGTTATTTTTAGTCCTGTAACTCCTTGTTATTATTTTGTCTGGTTTAATTTCTGAAAAGCCTCAAGTTGATCCAAATATCCCAAGAGTTCTGACAGGAATTTGATCATTTCTCCCATATTAGCTTGTCTTCCATTTTGACCTTGTAAAATCCAGAACATCCATCCATCCATTATCTATACCCGCGTAATCCGTCTCCGGGTCACGGGGGTCTGTCGGAGCCTATCCCGACGCATAGTAGGCGAAAGGCAGGGGTCCACCCTGGACAGGTCGCCAGTCTATCCAGAACATTTAAAATCCAAATTTTTACAAATAGGAAAAGCCCTTTATAACCAAACTTAATCAAATATTTAAATATAACCATAATATGTCTTTAGAGCAATCCTACACTCGTAGTACAGTCATGTGTAGCTTCTAGAGTTTTTAAAAGTAGGAACGGAGGAAGACGCCCTTTCCTAGGTTGAAGATCAGGCTTACAAGCCTCTTGTTGGTGTAAACTTACAGTTAACGCTGACTCAAATGACCTTGAACCATCTCTTTGTTATGCTGTTGTGGGCCGAGGCTGCCAGGAGACCTGCCATGAAGCACCGAACACCTTTCCTTGACTCATTTCTCTCTCATTCTCTTTCTGTGCCATCATAGCACGTAATTAACCTTTAAGTTCCAGTTCACTTTATTTATATAGCACCGTTTCACTACGAACATCACCCCTGACTATTTTACAAATAATGTAAACAAAACCAGTTACGTACCATCCAGTCCTGGGGGCTGAAACACAATGCTGCTTACAAAGGATTTCACCATTTTTGCATTGTAAAAAAATAAAAAGGCACCTGCATCTGTAAGGCCCTTTCCTGAGAGGTCCTCATTGTTAGAATGAACCTTTTATCAGTGTGCAGAGTGCCTATCTGGTGTGATCAAACCATCATGGTGTGTTTCAGTTTCTGTATTTTAATACCATGCCACAGATTTGACAAGCAGTTTGACTGATTTTTAAAATGGCAGTGTATATAAACATGTTCTCCAGGTGCTCGTGTTTCTGTCGCCATCATCATCTATCTCATTACCCGGAGCATTATTCATGGCGACCCCCACCTCCAACCCCTCTCCCTCACCAGTAGCACACATATACCCCCACTGGGAAGGATGGCAGCCCCTGACAAGCCCAGAATAAATGGGCATCTCAGTTTAGAGAGCGTGTGTGTGTTTGTGTGACAAGTGCTGACAGACCAGGAGTCTGGCCTCGTACAAGGTCAGCATCTGTGAGCTTCATCACTGCGTATTATTGTGCAAGTGTCTGTGTGTACAAACAATATACCACCTGTGCCCCCCTGCCATGTCCGCAGCCAGCAGATGCTCTGAAAGTCAAACTTGGTCTTACACACAAGTACACACACACACCTAAGTCATGAGTGCCATGCAGAGTTATCAAAGTCACCCGAGGTTAGTTGTAGTGTTATCACAGTGATAAGTACAATAAAATATGGACTATAAAATCAGTTTATATAAGGAGGGGACAAGGTATAAGGGCTCACCATGACACACAAAAACAAAGGTGTGCAGATTACAATGGAATCAAAAGGTGGTAGATCCAAAAATCTTGAAATATAGAATTTTAAAGAGAAAAATAAAGTTTCAAAAATATTAATATTAAAGAGGAAGTGTAGGAAGTGAGTGAGCTACAACTCATTTAGAAAATATTTTAAATGTAATTAAAAATGTTTAGCATTTTATATGGTAAAGACGTTGTAAAGAAAATGATACCATGTATTTAATATGTCACTCTTGCTGTGGCCAAAATCATTCAGAAAAACTATTTTGTAAATAAGTAAGCACATCTTATTTATACAGAACATTTAAACACAGCTTTGCCTGAACAAAATTCCATGCAAAATATAAAACAGAAGTATAAAACGGGTTAGATAATATGAATTATATGTCTCATAAAACTATGAGACATGTAAAGCAGAAAATGAAACAACAAATTGAGAATACCAGGGAGTAAAGTTGGGTCTTTAGATTAGATTTATGCTCTGTTCACATGGGACAAGTGATACCTGGGGGCCTGCGGTAATTTGTAATAACTACCAAGGACGTCTGTGATATTTATCCAGTGCAAATGGGATTTTTTTAAAGTAAAAATTTCCTGCAAATTACTTATGGTATTTCAGCAAACACAGAGGTCAGGAGATATTTTGTTCTTATGGGAATGCACATCTCAGTGATTTGCAGCCGGAAGTCTTTTTAAAAAGTTCCCCAAGCCACCTTCTGATAATGATGCAACGATATGATATTTTTGCCAGAAAGAAATGAGTCAGCATTAGGCTTCACATGGAGACCTATAAAAAGCAAGCAGCCCAGTGCAGCAGAGGGGTGAAGATGAGAAGGATGACATGCGTGGCTGCATGTAGTAAGAAAGTTTCTATCTTGCATCAAGCTCAAATATTAGTCTGACAACACAAAACCTTTAGGCTACACTGAAAACCCAGTTAAAAACCCAGTTAGTTACCATCCAGTTCACTGTTACCGTGGCAACCTAAGCACCTAGGCCTACATCACTTTAAGTTTTGTCACCTGTGAAAGTGTACATGTAGTAATCAGTGACACCACAAATTCAATATTCTAAGGTGTGTTAATTAAATAGATAATTAGTCAACACAAAGCCTTGATGCCACATTGGGAGGATCAATATATGCAAATTAATACTAAAACACACACTGCTTATCCCACACCAATGGGGTCCGCAAAAAAAACCCAAAAAACAAAAAAAAAACCGATGTCAAGGAGTAATTTTTGAATTACTTCAGTCCTGATGTAATACAATTAAATGCAGAGATGTTGAGATCATCTTTGATGTAACGTTGGTTCCACACACATGAAGGAGCAACTGTAAAGCTTCTGTTTTCTTTAAGTTTAACGTATAAATGTCTCATCAGCAGATGAGGTCTTTGATGTAAAAGGGGGCTTGCCCACAACCAATGAACACAAGCCTAAATTTAATTGAATTTAATTCCACTTATGAATTCAAATTAATGTTCTGATACCAGTCAACATTCTTGCTGTTGCATTATGAACCATTTGTAAATGTGTTAACTGGGATGTGTGTGGACGCTGCCTCTCTGTGTTTTACTACTAGAAATATCAACAGACATGATGTCACCCAGAAATCCCTTACCCTACCTTTAACAGTATTACTGATAAAAAACATAATGTCCTCAATTTAAGATTAGATTATTTTACCCCCTAAGTGTACTCCCCAAAAACCTTTTGAACACCTAAACTGTAATATTCCCATTACACCTGCAGCTCTAAACTTCATTAGAGCGGCAGAACCAGACTGATTTATGTATTATATCTCTGCTTTACTTGTTAACTTGTTTATTTTTTTTATATTATCAAGAACCTGCATTATTTTGTTACATTTTTCTTTTAAAATAAATGCGTTTAATTTGTGTAAACTATCTCTTTTTTTTTCTTTACAACATTATTTTTATCTTCTTTTTCCATCTCA
Organism: Xenentodon cancila; assembly: GCA_014839995.1. NCBI lineage: Eukaryota > Metazoa > Chordata > Actinopteri > Beloniformes > Belonidae > Xenentodon > Xenentodon cancila. The sequence goes on from CM026208.1 coordinate 4,349,757, forward strand.
GATGTTTTACTGACAAAATAAATTATTTGATCTTAAGCAGAGCTCTTATATTTTATGCTGCTTCTTTTAAAATATTTATTTTGGAGCATTAGCTGTTTGGGCCGGGAATCCAGCCTTCAAATGATAACTTCATCTCATGTTTTATTTCCACAATTTCACTTCATGTTACCACAAGTTTATTTCTTGTAAGATATCAATTTTTAAGGAGCGGTTTGTAGTTTATTCAGGGGTGCTTTTCATATCCAGTCCTCTGCTTTAACAAAAGTATTTCACAGACTAATATAGTTGTTGTTTGCTTAGTTTTGTCCTTATGCGCCTCATTGTCATTTTCCCTTTTTATTTTAAGCAAAAACAACTTCTTACACCAAACTCTGAGCAGCCAGTTTGATACCAGAGACAAACAAGCTCTGTAATTGTTGCACCACGCTGCCTTTCTGTCTCTACCTTTAATGGTACAATCACATAAAATATGTTTGTGTCATATGATTTAATACCTGTGACTTGAACTGCCAGTCCTGCAACCAGTTTGCCACTAGTTTTCACTCTTCTGTGAGGTGGATAAAAGGCTTCTGCTACTGGGAGGGTAATAGTGTCATATGTACCTTGTTTTTTTTCAGTTATGGTGCCATTTTTATATTGTTTTTATTATAGCTGAGGCAGCAAAACGAATGTAAAAACCTGATGCCACCACAATGCTTCAGACCTTAAACTGTTGCTATAATAATCAGTGCCAAAATAGGCCAAATGATTCAAACACTTATTTTCTTTAAAACATGTTCTATAATCGTCACACCGAAGCAACAGATTCTCATGCTTGAGGATTTTTTTCTTCTTTTTTTGAAAAACAAGCACTTTGGAGTCTTAATGCATCTTTTGTAAACTGTAGACACTCCCCCACTCCAAAGTGCATTGCACTAACTGTCATCCATTTATACGAGCAAACTCTCAGAACTGGATGTGGGAAAAGCGAGCCGGAGCTGGCTGCGCGCATTAACTGACAGCTGAACACGGTGACCGGCTGATTGACCCATAAAGCAGGAGCAGAAATGTTGCATGTTCTGGCTGCAGAAAGGCCTCTTAAACTGAGTACTCTGAATTACTGCATCATTCATACTTAATGAAACTGGCACCGCGTCACCGGTCTGAGTGAGTTGATGCATTGTGTAAGTTCGGTATCAGTCAGAGTCAGCAGTTTTAAAGGCTAAAACATATAGTATGTCAAGGCTCAGGCAAAACATCACACAGGGACTTTTTTTGCGTGTGAGCACTCGGTGGAGCTTCACACTAGACCAGAACCACTTGACTTCTGTTGTAGAAAGAATGGCCTTTAGGCGGACTACGCAAAACTAGAAAAGAGATTTTAATTTACTTTCACTTAATTTACTTTCATAGGGTTCACAGCCTTCCAACAAAGCAGATGACAGGAAAGTGACCAACAAGACAATAAGGCATGAGTAATTTCAACGACAGTCGTGTTTCTATTAACCCTAGATTTGCATAAACCCTACATATCGCAAAGAAAAACCTGTAATGGAAATGGCTCTAAGCTGACAAAACGGCCAAATATTGCAAAAACCTTTTTACGCCTTCATGAGGTGGTTTTTTTTCAGATGTGTTGATAATCCACTTTATTACAAAAGTGTAATGGAAACACTTTGTGCACATTTCCACATCTCTGGCAGCGCTGGATGTGACATATCCGGTCAGTCTAAAGTCATCAAAATCTAGCTTCCAGCTGATTTTGGCCTCATTAATAGGATGTGGTTGTGCTACAATGCTACTTAATCATTATGCATTACTGCATTACGTACGGGCTTTGCCTCTGAACCACCGTTTCAATGATCATTCGCTGCTGTTGACTATTTTTGTGACAGCAGTGGCAGCAGTTGCAATAATTTGTCCAAAACTAAAGATGTTTTATCCTCTTCAAAGTCGAGATCTCCTTTTTCTTTGTTTTTGAAGAAAAGTCTTGCAGGACGAGATACGGGGAGAGAACAGAATGTTTTTCACAGTTTCACATAAGAAAAAAAAGCAAACTAAAAAAATAAAACACTTTTCTGTTTGACTTTCAACACACATACAGGGTAAAGCCTTCAATAGCAAGAATGAGATACACAAATTATTAGAGTTCTATTACCACTTCAATAAAAGCTTCCGGTACGTCACTATAGCAGGTTTGAATTTTAAACAGGGTAAAAAATGGGCTGCCCAGTGGGAGCCAATACTGTGACAGCAAAAGCCAGAGGGAGGCACTATTGTTACTGTCTCCAGTGGTGGTGACTCATTTATGTGCATCGCTATTAGAGAGCCGCATAAAAATAAAATCAGATTAAATGCACATGGCGGGAGACAAAGGCTCCGACTGGAGTAAAGTGTATGACAAGCTCGTGTCACTTATCATGACTGCATGTTATTTTTTTGGCCTTTCTCAGAGTGGCAGGCCAGCTGGGAGTTTTATCTTTCCTTTCTCTATCATTTCTACAGCCATCAGTCAAAGCTGCAGAGAGCAGCGGCTGAGTGTGAGCGCTCGATAAATGAACTGTTAATGCTGCCAAGTCACATTTGCAGTCTTTGTCATTTTTAGGGTTCTTTTAAGAGCCAAGTTTTGAACTTCTGGATTCTTCTTTCATCATTTTAATTAGACTTAAAACTCTGTTTTTTGTTTTCTTCTGAAATGCTGGATAAGAATAATAATGAGAACAAGTTGGATTCCCAGGAAGTCTGTTAATGCGAAGTCATCCAACACAGGATGCAGAATGCAGCTGGCAGACACATAGTTTTGATTTATCAATTATGTTTCCTTGAAAAGTTGCTTGTATATCACAAATCTGCAACAAAAGCAGAACTGCTGTGTTTTCTCATAGCACAATAAATTGAACTTGTGTAATTAGCAACTCGAAGGCTGAAGTTTAATGTTCCAAAAGGTAGTTTTAAGCTTTACCACAGTTCAAAACAATTTACAAAGTACACATATTGACTGGAGGGAATTCACGCTCAAAATAAGAGGACTTATTTGTCCTATAGGGCACAGGACATGTATGCACTGTGCATCTTGTGGTGGTGACTGCATGAAGTCTTTACATTACGTGGAACCTTGTGGACAGACAGACAGACAAACGCAGACTGCATGAAAGACCTCAATCAGAGTCGTCTTGTTCAAACAGAAGCACAAATAGTACAAAGTGTTAAAATGATATGTTCTTGTTTTACACAGATTAAAGGGAAGAGGGAAGGAAGGTGCACCCTCCACCCAGCACAAACACGCAGCTCATACCAAAGCTTTGATCTTCTGTTTTAAGCCCACAGATTCCCACCATCCCGTAAAATAATCTCATACTGACTTGACCTCATATCAATAATTTATTTTGCTCAGAAAAATCTTAGAGGCTCATGAGCTTAAAACTTTTAGTTCCCAGCGTTAGCACTTCTGATAAGGCCGACTTTAACTTTAGATGAGTTGTATATCCTCCTGACATCAGACACATCAGTCCCGCTTCTCCTCTTTTCTTGTTTTTGTGTCTTAGTTTCACTCCTTTTTTCCACCTATGTTTTTTTTCTTTGATTTCCCTTTTTTATACCTTGTTTATGACTCAGTGTGTGTCTGGATGGACCTGTCGAGCACATCAAGCTGCTCATTCAAAACATAGAAACAGAAATTTTACTTTGTATTGAAAAAGAAATGATCTGTTTTGTAAAATGAAAAGGGCCAAACTAGGTCTGAAAAATGCCTGCGGCATCACCTTGCATTGATTTATTTGGGAAAAATCTCAGGAAAATGTACTTTCATGAATTATTTTGAAGTCACTGTAGACTTGACACTGTAATTTAAATCTAAGGCATTCCTTACAGTTAGGTTTGGTTGTGTACAGGATTGTTGAAATTTTAAAACCAAACAGCACCTTTTTGGCTTGAAAACCTACAACTTACAGCGAAGGGGCTGTCGCCAAACTCAAGTCCGTCTTTGTTAACCCCCATGTTAGAATACCCAACTTTACAACAGAAAAACAAACAAATGAACAAAAAAGCTTTGTCCTACAGAAATCGGCCACACCCACAGTCCCACCCACTGATTTTGATTCTCAAACTCAACTCAAACAGGCTGCAGAGATGGAAATTCAACCCTACTTCTTTGTGTGGCGAGGAAAATAGGAACAAAGTCGATGGTTGGTTAAGCAAAAGTTTTTTTTTTGTTTTTTTATTTAAACTGACTTAAAAGTTAAAATTTGACTTGATTCTGCACAGGATTGTGGATCCATCCATCCGTCCGTCCGTCCGTCCATCCATCCGTCCATCCATCCATCCATCCATCCATCCATCCATCCATCCATCCATCCATCCATCCATCCATCCATCCATCCATCCATCCATCCATCCATCCATCCATCCATCCATCCATCCATCCATCCATCCATCCATCCAAAGCCCAGGTTTCCTTCTCCCCGGTCACTTCAGCCAACTCATCTGGGGGGATCCCAAGGTCGCTTCTATCTGCGATCTTGTTGTTTTGGTCACTACCCACAGCTCGTGACCATAGGTAAGGGTTGGAACGTAGATGACTGGTTAATCAAGAGTTTTGCCTTTCAGGTCAGTTCCTTCTTCACCACGACAGATCGTTACAGAGTCCGCATCACTGCGGATGCCATACTGATCTGCCTATCAATCTCCCGCTCCATTATTCCCTCACTCATGAACAAGACCCCAAGATATATAAACTCCTCTACTTGGGGCAGTATCTGATTCCTGATCCAGAGAGGACACTCCACCCTTTTCCGGCTGGACCGTAGTCTCGGATTTGGAGGTGCTGATTCTCATTCCAGCCGCAAACCGCTCCAGGGACAGTTGAAGGTCTTGGCTTAATGAAGCCAACAGAACGACATCATCGTCAAAAAGCAGACACCTAATTCTGAGGCCACCAAACCAGACCCCTTACACTCTTTGGCTGCACCTAGGAAGTCTGTCAATGAAAGTAATGAACAGAATCTTTGACAAAGGAAAGCCTTGCCGGAGTCCAATCCCCATTGGAAACAAGACCGACTTAAAGCTAAAAATGCGGACTAAGCTCTGAAACTGAATGTAGAGGGACCAGACAGTCTGATTAAGGGATTCCAGCACCCTATACTCTGGGCGAACCGCCCACAGGAGTCCCAGAGGGACACGGTAAAATGCCTTCTCCAAGTCCACTGCTTAGGCAAACTCCCAAACCACCTCCAGGACACTGCTGAGGGTGTCGAGCTGACATATTACCAGAATTGGATTTTATTTGAGTTTATTTTAGTGCATGACTTATTGCTTGCAGCTCATTTTTACTGTCGTTTACATGGTATACTTGCCTGGTAATTGGCCTCTCCGAATGGGAAAAAAAAAGAAGCAAAAAGCCATTTTTGCAGAGTACCAGCAAACAAAAGGTCGCTTTCAGGACTGAGTGTGTGTGGGAGCATTTATGTGTGTGTTTGAGACTTGCTGGTCTGCTATTTCTGAGATGAGTTTTAGGTTTTGAGCTGTTGGTCTTTAGAAATACAGTGGATTTTTTTTACTCAGTTACATTTATGACTTTTTAATTACAAGTGTTTCCACATACACAGTAATATTAAATAAAGAAATGCATAAACGTGCCTGAGGTGAGTGTGCAAGTGCTCAGGTTTCTGTGTGTGTGTTTGTGTAGGTGTGTGACAGGGCAGCATATGGCCAGCCCTGCATGAAGTGAAATTAAAAAGCAGTGTCAGCAAGATGGGCACCGTGTGTGTATTTGAGTGCAAAAGTGTATGTCCTCAAGTGCGTCTGAGTGTCCCACGGGGAGTAGAAATCTGCTGGACATAGACAACTGGGGATGACAAGCTCCCACTGTGACACACACACACACAAATGCTCACAAATGTTCTACCTCTCCTCTGTCTATGCCCACTAGTCCAGTTGGCTTCATCTGCTATTGAGATTAAATACCATTTCTTTCTCTCACTCGCACAGACCCTCATTTACCCCTTTTAATGCATACTGAATAGTTCAGTCGTGATGAAGACTTTGATTCAAGATGCTCTGGTGTGTGACGCCTTTATCGTCGAGAGGGAAAGAGAGGCTCTTCACCTCCCCCTCTCCCCTCTGAATCACACGCGCCTTACTTGAAGTGATATTTCAGAATCTGTTCTCACAGGATCACTTCGGGCTTGGAGAAATTCACAGCTCGCTCATGTTGCTCTATTCATGCTACTTTGACAGTGTAGGTGCACTTAAACAATTTCTGTATATGTATTTTATTCTGTCTTCACTTGTCGATCTTTGAACTTTTGGTTACAGGTCTGGTTGGATGTTTGGGTGCGCTTTCACTTTGACATTCATGTCTCATGACAGTATGAATCCAAGATATTTGATATTTATTTTTTACTCTATCAACTTTACCTCATTTTTTAATATACATTCATTTTTACATTTCAGGTCTGCAACACCTTCCAAAAAATAGAAAGAGTTGTTGCAGGGAAAATTTATGTGCTAGTTAAGGAGGCAAAAGACAGAAACCATATTTTGAACAGCTGATGCCAACATGTGATTATGATGAGGATTTGATTCAAAAACAATATCCCTGAAAGATGGTTTTGTATGTTCATGCTGTACTGGCAGCGGGAATGTCACAATGTCCAAAGTATGCTGAGTTACTAAATTTGATCAGAACTAATGAAACTGCTCAGCTGTTTCTTCTATAACTGTACAGAAATACACAAAGATACGCATACAAGCAATTTACTTTACTTTCACTGTCTCTCTGCAGAATTCATAGTTTTGTTTTTGTTTTTGTTTTGTTTATCGTCGTTGTTTATCTGCTCTCTGTTTCTGAACGGTTCCCTACCAATGTTGCTTTCACCGGCAGCAAAGTTGCCCTTGTTCACGAGGCATCCCAGGCCCCCATGGAAACACGGCAGACGTTCAACCAATCAGACAGACTGAAGACAGCATCCTCTTGTTTTTAATGAAGTTTTATACTCTTGATATTTCTCTCTAGTGTTCTAAGTAAACAGAAACTGTTTGGAAGTCTAATGGTTGCCAAGTTAATGTAGAAGTAGCCTGGAAAAGAAAATAACAGTTGGAAATGTCCATCTGCCATCCACTTTAAACTTGCTGTTGAAGCTCCCGTCAGCTGAGGTCTAATGTGACCAAACCTCGTAGCTCCAGGCTTCAGACGCTGTAATACTCAATGTTTGGATTTTATATCTATTTACCTGGGCTCCTAAGTAAAAGACACAGAGGCGCATTTGGATGTATTTGTTATAGTTTGGTATCCACAAACAACAAAGACACATTTCTCTTAAGGTCAGATGTTTTATATTTTTCATTCTCTTGATGTCAGCTTTATCAGCTGCAGGGGTTCTCACTAATGATTATTTTTTGAATCGATTCATTTCTTCAGTCCATTAAGTACATTAAAACGCCATAAAATAAATAAATAAATAAAATAACTGTGAAACCCCCCCTCTCACATGTTATAAAAGCAAAAGGAGACTGTTTTTTTGTTTTATCAGACCAACAGTCAACATGAGCAGACAACAAACCTGGAGATGCTCCCGTAATGATCTGGTCTTCTGTTTGACCTTGAGCAGCGCTGGTACGGTGGCTTTATCACTGCTCGTTTGAAAACATTTATGTTCAGCCGGGGTTGTTAGAAATACTTTGCAGAGTAGTCACATTCATATAAAAAAAGAATCAGTGTGATTGTAAGCATAATAACATATTGATTATCAAAGCTTTACCAATCAAAGCTGAATTTCGTGGTTATCTTGGTGTAGAACTCTACAAGAACGTAAAAATGACCCTTAAAAGTTGTTAAGATATAAATATAAAGCACGACGTGCCACTATTAATCCTCATGCATGAACCTCTCTTTTTACTGTGCATCATAGTTGAACTCTGAATGAGAAGAATGATTTAGTGTTCTTCTTCTCCTGAAGCCTTGTAATAAATAGAAATAAAGTGAATATTAATTGATAACTATGTCTTGCCAGTAGATGTAAATTTCTCTATGATATAAGTGGAAACATTGTCCTGATGGCTTGGGATGGTACCAGGGTCAAGGAAGGTTCAAATGAATGAACTTTCAGGGACTGTAAGTATTTGGAGCAAATTTTCATGGATGTCTGCTTTTTGGGGACATTTTGTTTTGGACAAAAGCGGGACAGACGGACCAAACAACTGACGGTGACAGCTGCAAATCCATCTGCTAGCGGGGCAGTAAAGGCATAATGGAGTGCTGCAAACATTTCATGAACAATTAGACGAGGAGAAACGAGGAAATGATGGCAAACTAAAATATACAGGAAGAAATCCTGCCATGTTTTTGAATATAATTGAGTGAATGTTCAGGAATAAAATCCAGTAAGATACTATTGTTGTTTGTGTTTGAATAGCGAGTCATTTTGCTATCTTTGTGGTGCGATCCCCGCCAATCTACCATGGCTGCAAGAGTCTGACGAGGGTTTAGCAGGCCAATTAGCCCTGCACACCCAAAGTGTGTGTGGAAAATATCAGGGTTTTGTTGATTATTGTAATACTTGCTGTTTGGCAGGTAAGGAAACACTGACAAAAACTGTAATTTGCACCAGAACCTGAGTGACAGTAAAATGAAATAATCAAATGGATCAACAACGTATCAGTTAGGAAGGTCGTGCATCTTACGGAGTCTGACTACCGCACATGGATAGTTGGTCATTACTGACCACTATGAAATCACTAAAAAGCAGCTAGTGTTTTTACATGCTTGCTTTGTAATGATTAAACCGAGGCCATGTCGTTTTGTGTTTTTCCCCTCATTGCATGTTGCACATGACCTTATATTTGAATACTCATTCTGCAGAAGGCTTGAGGGTAGAAACATTAGAAACTATTTAATTTTTTTAAAGTATTTTCTTTTTAACGTGTAATACTTGACTATTATATGCATATTCTGTAAATTCAAACACATATTTGCTTTACATCCTGATAGTTCAACAGCTTTAAAGACAGAAAGCTGCTTCTCAATTACAAAAGCAAATCTTAAAGAACAATCAGGAAGCTGATGGGATTTCTTGGCAGAAATATTTGGCTCATGTTTAAACTATCTAAAGACAATGTCATTTCTCTAAAGACAATTAAAAAAAAACCCAATTATATTCACTATAGAGGAAAAAAAAGAGCAAGACCGAAAAATGATAATTGAAAATACAAATACGGGTCAAAAAAGTGAAGTTATGACTCACATCCAGATTCATATTTGATAGCTGATATTTTGTAGGGGAAAATGAGGAAGCAACTAATAATCTCATTAGATCCACCAAGATACCTGTGTCTAACGAAGGGACCCAGCGGGCCCTTGGGACCCTGCATAACTACTGGCATGGCAGGAGATTAGCACATAGGATAAGAGTTAAGGGTCAGCAAATATTTGCATCTCTGTAGTAAAAGCAGTTGGCCTTGGATGATGGTAATGAGAAATGATAAAACTGTTGCCAGTGCCCATTATAGATAAATACATTTCCCTCAAAAAGTGAGTAAAAATATTGAATTTTCCGATTTTTGGGTTGCTGGGCTGGGCTGAGCTGTTTAGTGAATTATACATAGAACTCAAAGCGTGGATGTGCTTTGGTGGCCCTGGTGTGACAACAAAAACGCTCCTTCAGTGGATGAGCAGCTGAGCTGTACTAACGGAGGTTGCTGCAGGTGCAGTGAGGTGGTGTTAGATGCATGAGCTGCCACCTAGATCAAACAAGTTGCTTTCCTATTTCCCTGTCGCCAAAAGGTACCAGCTCTGACTTATGATTGACCAGATTAGTAGCTGAATTCAGCACGGATCTGTCTTGTTCTTAGACCTCCCAGCTACTAAACACAACCTCAAATGACTATTATAATTTAAAATGTTATTCATTGTGAACATAATCTCGCAAGAGTGCAGGGAAATACTTACTTGCCGTTAAGAAAAAACAAACAAAAAAAAAAAAACACTGTATAAGATGAGTCAAGAATAAAGTGAGAGTCAGTCACTGGAACCGGGTCAGAGACAGGATCCAAGTCCACACTGATACTCACATGCTCATGCACACTCTACACTACATAAACTAAACTATATATTACATATACTAAACTATATACTACATATACTACATTATACACTACATATACTACATTGTACACTACATATACTACATTATACACTACATATACTACATTATACACTACATATACTACACTATACACTACATATACTACACTATATAAAACATTTACTACACTATACGCTACATATACTACACTATATACAACATATACTACACTATATACAACATATACTACACTATACACTACATATACTACACTATATGCTACATATACTACACTATATGCTACATATACTACACTATATACTACATATACTACACTATACTATATCCCCCCTATAACAGCCCCCTGGGGTGACACCCATGCCAGCGCAGTGCCCCACGCAAACCCCTCAGAAAAAGACCTGTAAAAACGAATATTGAAAACCAAAATTAAAGAGAAATAAAATCTTGGGAGTGCAGCTGGGGCCTTGGGGCTTTGTCATGGTGGACACTGTTGTTAAGGACGAAGAAAGATGACATGTTGTGGGCCATTCAAAGGTCGCTAGTCAGAAAATTGAAGACTCAGCTGGAAGAGATGCTCAGGCCGAGGTCGCTCAATTTACTGGCCAGCCTGAAGGAAACTGTCGTGTTAAATGCTGAGTTGTAATCAATAAGCAACAGTCGAACATTAGTTCCTCTCCTGGTGTCCAACTGGACAAAGATGGTCCAGTTTCATATGAAGAGCTACTGGGATGGTATGCAACTTGCAAGGGGTCAATGATGGTAGGCAAGAAAGAGGTGATGTATAACCATACAGTCATATTGTTGCCTATATAGGCATTCCCATACGAAATTGCATGTTTATATAAAGAAAGGTGGGAAAAAAGAGTAATGTGAGTTTACTTCTCTTTAAAATTGGTTTTAACTATTAGTTTTCAACCAAGTCTTCTTTCAAGTCATCTCCTTAAATTAAATTATATTCGTCCTTCATGTTAACATCCTTTTCAAAGTCTCAGTTGTACCTAAAAAAAAGGTTAGCTGCATTTTGCTTAATTGTTGTTCTTGTACTTTTAAATATGTGCCTTTCCTAATATCATGTTGATAGGTTTTGTTTCACAAACTCTATTAAATTGTACACCATTAAGTTTAAAAGGCCGCCTAAAATTGTGATTTATAAACAGACATCCATCTCTCAACGTTCATTAAAATAAATGTGATTCTATAAAACACTCAAATAAATATAAAATCTGACTGTTCTTCCTCTAATTGTAATTTAAGTTGTGACGTCCTACTAGGGTCATCAAACGTAGTTGTAAAAATCCATAAAAAACTCAATCCTGTGGGAAATGTTTTTGAATCACTGAACAGTCAATGTTGCAGCAGGTCAGGAAAAAATAACTCATATATTTGATCGGTTTTTTCATCCTTAACGTTGTATCCCTAACACATTATAACATTTCTCTGCTGTATTAAGATTTCTTTCTCCAAATCTCTGTACATCTGTAAGGAGTTTGTTATCAGTGAAAAGGTCAGACTATGCAGGTGTCTCTAACATAGTCACAATGCATTATTTCTAGCTCACTATTCATAAAATAATTTACGGATAAAATTTGATTTTTCAAATATTGATTCTTCAACCCCCAAGTGAGAAACTGTTTGGATGGTAATGAAAAATCAAATTAAAAAAGAAAGCAGTGTTTCTTATATTTGACTTTTATTATTTCATTGCAGGAAATATATACTGAAGACATGCCATGCTATTTTTTCATAACCCCAATGTCGCATGTGAATATACATCCAGTTTTGCATTTCAGGTCTACAAAAAAGTTGCATTGGAGGTAGTTGAGTGCTATTAATGAAATAAATTTTAAAAAAAGTGATTTCTGCAGGTAATTATTGGAACAATAACATCCATCCACCAAATCTGAATCTAGTCCAAAAGTGTCCAGCGTCTCTGGACTCAGAGGCGTTGGCGATGGATCATCACACACAATACAATTATAAAGTTAAATTGAGTGTCTGGAAGGTGAAATCAGACATTCTGTAAAATACTGGACAAACCAAACCACCAAGTACTTTTAGTGTGGAACTTGTAAAACTCCACACTATGTTATTTAAACAATAACACATATTTAAAACTACAGGCAAACTTTAGCACTAACTTAGTAGATAACCTATTTGTTGTTGGTATTTTTTCTTTTGCAATGGCAGACCTGACACGTTCTGTTTATGGCTGTAACAGCACAGAAATCAGGCGCTGTAAGCCTCCATGTCTTACCCAAACATGTTAAACTGTAGCAAGAACGGATTCAGTTTATTTGTAGACACTGTAACAACATTCAAAAATGCCAGAAACGGCATAAGTTTAATAGTGCATGACTTCTAACTGGTAAGATAATTTATTATTTAATAATATATTTTTTATTGTGCGTTCTCTAAATCTCGCACATTCATTTGCACAAGGCTGTTAAAGTTAAAATAATATGAGAATCAAATTATTAGCTGATAATGTGACACCAAGCGCCAACCATCTAACTTCTGCAATGATGCTTATGCAAACTTAGATTAATTGTAGTTCCTCCACTGGCCACTGGAGGCTGGCTACAAAAGTGAGTCAGTCTGCATTGACTTCCATATTAAAACGTCAAACTTTAGAGCAGAAATAAACATATTTACAGCCTGGTTAAAAAAAAAAAATGATGGTCTCAATTGTTTGAGTTCACACCCATGATAGCTCTGATGGGGGTAAATTGTTTTTTACCACACCAGGAGAATTTATATAAAGCATTAAAGTAATTATATGTATATATGTAAATTATATTATATTATATTAGTATGAAGCTAGGAGGGAAGCTAACTTTGATTGACATACAGTAGGCATGTTTCCATCGGCTTCCAAAGCAACGTGACTGCAAAAAAACGGGCTTCAGAATCCAGTGGGTCATGTGACCTAATGCTTGGTTCATTGTTTGAAACAGTCTATGTGTGTCACACATCTGTTCATTGACCTTCACTGATGGCTGCTTAAGTCAAATTCAAGTTGCCGATGCTCGCCTTCAAAGTGACTTTGGAGTCCGTGCCTGCTTATTTAAACTCAGTTGTGATGACTTGTGACTGAGGGAAAGTGTGACTGCATTAGCAGTCTGATACATTTATAATTTGTCTTCCTTTTATGAGAACCATTGTCTGGTACAAACATTTACATCTAAACTACCCAAATATTACTTTGGTTATCGGAGTTGGGGAGGACACTATCGTCTGATAGTGGATTGCTGTCTGGGAAGGGTCCGATGCGCATGTTTAAAGATCCCTCTTCACTGAATAAAAAATAAAAAAGCAAAGTCAAACCCAAGTTTAAGGCCATGAGACTTTTGTTTTTGAGGCCCAAACTGCTCTTTGTTCTCTGTTGGATTAAAAAGCCTAATTAATCTAAGTATGTCACCCTTTCACCCACAGCGATCTCATGTGTCTGTTGTATGTTGACCAGCTGCCTGTGACTCCAGCGCTCTGGGTGTCTACAGACAGCGGGATCCTCTTTCTGTTCTAATGGTGGCAATAACTCACACACATACACTGACACACAGGGTTTAACGGCTTCTATAATGAATGGCCCAAGATAGTAGGCTAAATGGTGGTTGCTATGGAGATAGGGTTAATCGATCAGAAAGTATTGACCGGCCATCGATAAGTTCCAGACAGCAGGCTACTGGAATAGAGAAACAGCTGTGTGTGCATAAGTGTGTGCATGTGAGGGGTGGGGCTTGGCTGTGAGTGCAAACGGTCGTGCATTCGTGCATTCGTGCCCATTAAGGCTACATGTGAGTTATGTGGTTGTGCATGAGACATGTATTTCTCCGAAGTAGTTAATGTATTGCTGCAATAGATTGTCTTATGGTACCACCTCCAGCGCCCTGAAACTGGGTGATGTAAATGCCTACGCCAACTTAAGTTTAGGATGTTAGTCACCTTGTTCAGCGTCTGTTGGGAAGATTGAACCAGAACTATCTTTTAAGCTCCATTCGAGCAGGATTACCATTACAGGGGGGAGGTAGGGAATGAAATATTCACTGTGCTCCTCAGTAATTTAACTCATAGCTCTGGATGGCATTTTAACCATCTGGGAATAGCAGGATGTGGTCTGTAATTGACAAAGACATTCGGCAGGACAAAATCAAAGGAAAAAGCCTCCCCAGAGGGATGCTGGTGTGCAGAAGGGGGAGGTGTGGATGTTAAAATGCACATCTTGAAAGCACAACTCATATCTTATATATAACACTGCCAGATGACATCATTATCTCAAACTCACATAACAAAAAAAAAAAAGAAAAAAAAACTTTGTTAAAAGTTGTATCCACATTGATTATTTTGGTTCATTATCCTCTTCTCCCTTTGAAATGTAGGCTTTTTTTTTTAACCAATTTCAAACTGTACTATCCATTTTAGTGCCGTCTTACACTAACATTGCATCTGAGGGTGTACTCTAAGTTTTTCAGACTGACAATTTTCAAGTAATCATCATTAGTTATGCCCTGACTAGCCAGAGGTCCAGACTGCATTAACAGCAGTGCAAGTAAATTCAGTTGTGTAAGTTATGTAATTTATTATTCTCTGGTCAACCTGGAAGAGTCCTGGAATGGGTTGAGGGTGAAGGGGACTCGACTGGAAGACCCAGCTGCTCGAGCTGCTGCAGGAGGTAGCTGTTTATGAGCCAGAGGCTGTCTGGCTGGCCGCATACATCTGCTTAGCTAATTTTTGTCCCCTGGTTATTTCAGGCCAAACACCAGATGGTTGCAGTGGCATGTTAGTACAATTAACAACACAACAAGCCATATTATCTTTAGAATAAGAATGAATATGCCTTATTAGGTCTTTTTTCACAACTCAGATGATCACCCAAAGTGCTAAGTAGCTAAGGTTAGCTTGCAGTTGTCATGGCTGTGAAAACTAGCTATTGAAATTAAAGCAGTTGGTTTTTTTTTTGTAATAAGATGTAAATATGTTTATTTCTGCCACAAAGCATCAGACCACCTAAACCATTTGTGATATGTGAAGAGACAACAACCTGTTCAGCGATAATACAGCTGCCATGGCATTGTTATTCACCTCTGTTCCATCCACTGACTAATCAGTAAGTCCCGCCCCTCTTAGTTATGTAACTGTTGCTACTTTGACGATCTACTGGGGTTACTTACAGTTTTACTATAGAAACTGCTTTCGTGAAAACTTTGTCCCAAGATGTTTAAGACACATTTCTGAACACAAAAGGACCACATTTCATCAATGAGCATTCAAATGTTACTTAAGTATGCTATGGAAGCAGATGAGCTATTGGCTCATCTTCGTTTTAGGGGTGGGTCCTACTGATAGGTCTATTGTCAACATTGAGGTAGCGCCACACCAATATAAACTCTCTCTTACTTTTGTTCTAGGCCATTAAGCTTGGTAAGTATACAATGCAACTTTCTGATGTTCATGGCAGCACCATCTTACTCTGATTGCTTCCAACACTAGTCACACACACAAATGAATGCACATAATTCATGTCCTGTTTACAACAGAAATTGATTTCCATCCTGAGTGATTGGAGCACAGGTATAGGTTTGAATAAAACCCTTGACACACCGAGATACGTTCACTCAAACCACGTTCTGAGGTGGATTAGGCAGCCACGTTCTTTTAGCAGTGTA
This sequence comes from Xenentodon cancila, assembly GCA_014839995.1. Classification (NCBI taxonomy): domain Eukaryota; kingdom Metazoa; phylum Chordata; class Actinopteri; order Beloniformes; family Belonidae; genus Xenentodon; species Xenentodon cancila. The sequence goes on from CM026208.1 coordinate 4,365,499, forward strand.
AATGTAATGCGTCTTGAGCAGCACTGAAGGGCTGGCTACATGACTGACATCTTCTGTGTAGGCACAAGGACATATTCATTCGCCCAGCAAGCTTGCGCCGCGAGTGCTCTTGTCCCCTCTTCTTGATGCATTTAATACAATTTAATAGTTTGCAGAGTTTAAAGGTGCTGCATGGATTTAAAAGAAGGCCAAAAGCAAATGGCATTTTCACCCACGTTGAGTCTAATTACCCTCAGAGAGCGACTCAGACTCACACTGAGAAATACAAGAAACAGGAAAGTGGCACTTAGTCGGGGAAATTGTTAAGCTGCACTTTGCAAATGGAAGAGTTCACAACTTGTGTTAGTTTCTCCAAAAACTAACCTTCTTCTGTAAAAATGCAGCTATTCAAGAACCCTTGACTGAATCTCGCTAATCCCTCAGCCACGGTGACTCGTTTGTTAAACTTTAAACTTATGTCAGTTTCTAAAACCTAACAACCACAGTATTTAGAGTTCAAATGTCATACAGTTAGGGAAAAATAAAAAAAATAAAAATAAGGTCAACTGGAATAGACGGGGGTTGGCAGGGGGACATTTTGGCCATCTGCTGGGAGTGCCTCCGGGTGCCTGGGCTGTCTGGTGCACGTCCCTACTATTTCAAACTGGCCCTGTGGCATGGACTGTCTGGGACCTCTACGTTATGAGTTTGGTATGCGCATCAGCTGGTGGTCTGGTGTGTGGGCTGGCCTCTGGGGGGGCCTTCTGGAGAGGGGGAGTTGTGGTGACTGGTTGCTGGCTGGGTGTGCCCATGATGAGTTTGTGGGTTCCGTGTGCTGGCCCTTTGGCGCTTCCAGGTGTCGGCTGTCCCTCCCCTTGTGCTGCCGCTGTTGGGCTGCTTGCAGGTGGTGGACCTCGTCCTTCTGGGGGTGGTTGAGCTGCTCCGGTTTCTCTATCCTTTTTTTTCTCCCTCTTAGAGAGAGAAGAAAGGGAAGGGAAACAATTTGAACAAGTCCTTCACCTCCCACGGGGACCCTCTCTCTGCCTGATTGGCGACAGATCGATGACAGGGGTTTGGTGTCGCTGCTGTGGCTGCCGGGGCACATGGAGCAGGGGTCTACTAGGCACTGTTGGATGGGGGAGCGATGGGGTAGGGGGGCCTGGGGGACCCTTATGCTCAAACATAGTGTTCGTTATGGGCATACTGTGACTACCACAATCCAAAAACAATCTAATAACGGAGAATAAATTCAGAATAGGTCCAATAACAGAACACCACTAGGGATAAGATTGGGGACGCTGTTGCTCCCAATCACGCCCCTCCAGGTATCACTGTCATTGCCCAGGTTGGTGTTGAATTCCCCCAGTAGAACAATGGAGTCCCCAGTCAGACGACTATAGAGTATCCCTCCCAGCGCCTCCAAGAAAGCTGGGTACTTTTTACTGTTGTTTGGCCCGTAGGCACAAGCAACAGTAAGAGACCTTTCCCCGACTTGAAGGTGCAAAGAAGTGACCCTCTTGTTCACAGAGATAAACTCAACATATTGTGGTTGAGCTCGGGAGCTTTAAGCAAGCCCACACCAGCTCGCCGCCACTCACCCTGGGCAACTCCAGAGTGGTAGAGGGTCCAGCCCCTCTCAAGGAGCTGGGTTTCCAGAGCCCAAGCTATGCGTGGAAATTAGCCTGACTATCTGTGCCTTTCAGAATCCCACACAAGCTCTGGCTCCTTTCCCCCCAGAGAGGTGACATTCCATGTTCCTATTCCCACAGTTTTGGTCCAGGGACCTGGTCATCAAAGCAGCCTGCGACCAACCAGTTCTGGTTCATGGCTGCGACCAAACCCACATTGCACCAGCCCCTCATGGCCCTCATTGCACCAGACGCTTGCCTTCAAGCCCCAACCCCAGACCTGTCTCCAGGGTTGGGCCCCAGTGATGCCATTTCGAGCAACGTAATGGCCCTTGTCATTGTTTTATTCATTATTGGCTCGTGAAATGCTCTTAGTCTGGCCCACCTAGGACCTGCTTGCCATGGGAGACCCTACCAGGGTTATAACAACCCCTACAACATAGCTCCTAAGATCATTCTGGCACACAAACCCCTCCACCCCTTCACAAGGTGGCAGTTCAAGGAGGAGTATTTACCAATTACAATAAGATAAATAAAAACAATGGTATTTTTAGATTTACCTCAATAACTAACTAAACTCCTATTTTCACGTAAGGGTTATTATACTTCCATCTTGACTTTGATGACATTCAAATGTCAGACCTTATTGTGTGGATAGGATAATGAAAAACACTAACATGAACGAAAGAGTTCATGTTAAAGTGAGTTAATTAAGTCATTAAAAGGCCATATAAAAGCTGGATAGAATCAATGTGGAAAAGAAAATAAATCTCTTCATTTCTATGTTTATACATTCTATCAAAAAAAGTAATCAGATCCTTTTCAAAATGAGGTGATTAAATAATTATTCAAAGATAAGTAAAAAATACAGAAACAGTCTAAAAAAAACCTAAGACCTGGTAGTTCAGGAGCTGTTACAAGCATCTATAATAACAATACTGGTAATTTAAACCTTAATAGTTATTATTTATTATGAGTCTCTTGCTTGTTGTGGATAAATTTTGACCCGCTCTTGTTCACAGCATTAGATATACTTTTGGATCAATCCTTACTCAACTTCTTTCCTTTATTTTAGTGAAAAGCCTGCTGCTTTAAAAAAAATGAAGGTTCATGAGTGTTATCCAGCTTCACTCTGGAACCGCTGCTTGACCTTATCAAAATTCAAATAATGATAAAAAAAACTCTATTTATCCCCAAAAGGAAATTAATTGTTGCAACAGTTTTCATGTTTTCAGTCTCTTTAAAGATTCATTGTAGAGGTGTCGAGAAGTTGCTGTAGGATCTCCTGTAGTGGTTTGTGCTGGAATCACTGTGTTGTGAAGAGTGGTTGTCCATGTTTTTCATTTTCTTACGCATCCTCCCTCCAGAGTTCGCTCCAGAGGCCCCAGACCAGTCACCAGAACAAAGCCAGCCTTCTTTATCAGTTTGCTCAGTTTCTTCAAATCGCTGGCTCGGATGCTGCTCCCTTAAAAAATGATTACAGATGTGATTGTACTCTCCACTTATAGAAGATATACAAAGTTCAGCCTACTGTCCAGGAGAACCAAAGTGGTCTCCTTCACCGTGTAGGAGTATAAATAGTGTAAAAAGGAGTTTTAACAGCCTTCTGGCCAATGTTTTTTTTTTTTAATAATCCTTTAGTTTTGTGATTAGGGGTGGAACTCTTACAATGTTTGGAGTGGTTTCTAATCTGAAGTGAGAGAGATGTTTTTTTTTTTAATTTTAGGACTGAAACATAAAACAGTACAAATAACATGTGTGAGCTGTGGCTGGAACGTGACTACAGGAAAAGAAAAATAAAACATTCAGTTGCTCTGCATGTACTGATACACTTTAAAGTAAGTAAGCGAGTAAAAGAAATTCAACACAAATGTACTGATAAAGACAGGGTTTCATATTAAACTAATAAATCTGTCTCAGTTGTGTTAATGATCAGTGGACGTTCTGCTTAAGTCAGCCGAATTATATGCAGTTATAGCACAGTTATAGAACTCATTAAAGTTACATTATTATGAACAGTATGACTTCAGTTTGACAAAAATATTACAGCAGGAAGATTTAGCTATAGAAAAACACACCTTATAGAATCCTAACACAAGTAACGATACCCCTAATGCACTTCTGCAAATACAGTTGATGCTTGGTTATGACTATGTATATTATTTTGGGACCTGTTCCTTTCTGCATCCATCTAAAGTTTAATCAGATAGTCATTCCTAAACAATTTTGTAACGGGTTCTTCTAGATTTACTTCACAGCCATCATACCGTTAAACAAATTGTAATTGTTTGTCTGAAGCCTGCTCTAATTGGTCAAATTTAGTTTCGCATTCAGTGAGGGGTGGTAGGGCTTCATGAACATCCGTGACTGCCATCATAAATCAGGTGAGGTAAGGAAGCTTCAAGCCAAGCTACAATAAACAAAACTTTGAGCAATACTTAAGTTTTCAACAGTGGCAAGTCATGAAATGATACGTGTTATTTCAGGCGGGCCATCTCTGCAGTGCTTGCGCCAGCTTACCCCCCCTGTGAGGGGTGCCCCTTTTCGGGAAACGACCATCTTCAGTCATCTGATAAAGATGCTGGTATTATTCCTGAGACTGCTCCTCAGCCTCTCAACTCTCCTGGCAGTAATGATGCTATTACTCTATGTCCCCAATGCTGCGGAGCTTCCTCATCTGTGCCAGGCGTCTCTCCAATTGGCCCGTCATCGCATCCTGGAGGATCTCTATTCAAGGTGTATTCCTGTTCCTACCGGTTTGTGTCACGATGGATTGTTTAATCTCCTCCTCACTCATGACTCCATCGGAACTCGTGATCCCAGTTCCACCCACCCTAAAGGTTCTCTTTTGCGCTTCATCTTTTGCTGCGCCAGGCCTGTCTACACTCTCTCCCGCCATTCTTGCAGGAGTTCAGAGTAATCTATCAGTCGGTGACATCATGCCCCTTAGGACCTTGGAAATTGCAGTTACACCACCTGCCATGGGTACATGGTTCATTGCTCCCACTGCTGCAATCCCAGATGCTCTCAGGATTCAAATCCTCAACGATAATGTAAACTTCGTGAAGATTCTGTTATGTGGTTCTGTCACGGCAGACAAGAGATTTGTGGACCGTGGACTTCTCTGTGGTTCTTGAAGACAGTGATCCTAGGTTGGCTAAAACTTTGACACTGGCTGAATAAATGTGGCTTTTGGTGTTTTCCGGGATACTATATGTGAGACATTTCACAGTCCATAACAGGTCTCCTGCAGTGTTTGAGGCTTGTTTTCCCATTCTTCATCTCTCTGTCCTAGAACTGCAATTCAAAGACTGTCAGCTCCACATACTCAGCAAGCTTGTCCCACATTACCCTTCACCCCAAGAAGTCAGCTGGTGAGTGGACAGCTATCGGTACGTGTGCACGAGGCTTCGCCCTAAGAAGTCGGGAAAGAAATGTCACTCATCCGTCGACTCCTGTGAATATGTCTGCTCTGTCTGCAGCCCTGTCTAAACACCCTAACAGATCCTTCAACTATCTCCTTGCTGGTTTAAAGCATGTTTGTAGGAATCTCAGGTGCTTGGGATGAACCTGAAATTGTCTATTCACTTTTGGCAAAAGAAGTTAGTAAAGGTTACATGATAGGTCTTTTGTCCACCTCCTTTTCCCTTTTCAGAATAAGTCCCTTGGGGGTCGCAACTCGGAAGTACTCTGGTAAAAAGCATCTCATCATTGACCTGTCTGCACCTCAGAATTCTTCTATTCCTAGTATTAACAGTCTGTTTCCTAGTGAGCCTTTTTCCCTGTTTTACGCTTCAGTCGACCACGCAATCCCGATGATTAAAACTGCTGGATGTGGCGCCTGGCTGGGGAAAGCGGACATTACTAATACATTTAAAGTTATGTCTCTCCATCCCTCCCAATGGCATCTTTTTGGTGTTAGGTGGCGCTCTCTGTGCTATTCCTTTGTCAGGTTGACTTTTTCACCTTGTCTTCACCAATCACCAAATTTGACCAATTAGCAGCCTTGTGCGATGTCTAACATGGTTCTGCATATTAAATAATTTTGTTTTACGCGCTAAATTTATTGCTTATCATAAAATAATATTACTGATGCTCTCTCTTGCTTCAGATTTCAGGAGTTGCAAACCAAACGGTTCAGCCTGCCCTGCCCCACTTTCAACCAAATGACACTCGACTAAGCTCATCTACACTTAGAGACTTGTTACAGTCTGTCTTCAAATATATGCGACTAGGTTTAACAAAAACCACCTCTTAATCTTATGACTCTACATGTTTTTTCTATTGTTCCTTTTGTGCCAGCATCCTGATGCCTCCTTTGTCAGCCAATATTTCATTAGTTTGCGCTTTCATGTTCACTTATTTAAAATTGCCGTTATAAAATTCAAAGCATCAAAACAAATCTAGCAGCAGTCCAGTTCCACCTGAGACGTCAGTATCCCTCTTGTGCAAGTCTCCTTGGAAACCCTTCCATTCACCTTCTCCTCAATGGTATAAAAAAGGCTTGTTCCTCCGGCGATGACAAAACGTTACCTTTGACTTTACCACTGGTGCACAAACTGGTGTTACGGTTGCATATCACCATACATTTAGGTGCAGTGAACACACTACTAGAACCCTATCCTTTGACCCTCAGCCTGATCTCACTTTCTCTAATCTTTCATTTGATAAGCACTTTTACTCCATCACCCTAAAATACTTAAAGACTGACTATTTATACCATGGTACTCAGATATTCATTGCCAGGACTGATCCCGCTTTCTGTCCTTTCTTTACCATGAAAAACTTCCCGCGTCATCGGCCCCAACCCTCTGGTCAGCACTTCTGTTGGAGCAGCAACAACAGCAGCTCTTGATGTACCCATCTCTACGCTGAAATCCAAGACTGATGGTCTTCTTCTACCTTCAAACTTGGGTGAATGACGTGGGAATGATGTCTTGGATTTATGTGTACAAGCCATATAAACAATGCTTCTATGGAGCCTAAATGCCAGAGCCAAATATATGTTATAATCCAATTACTCCATTTGTTATTTTACATTTTTAAGGAGCAAGAAGTATATTTTCTTAAATGCCTTCGGATGTCTCAGCTACTAAGCTCGCTGTCAATCCCACCTCCAATCCCGGCTTCCACCTGTGGGCTCCAATTCATTAGAGGGTTAGTCCTATACAGCTGTATTTATGTGTAAAAGCCTGAAGAACAATGCTTATATGGTGCCTAAATGCCAAAGCCAAGTATGTGTTACAGTTAAAGTGTTTAAAACTTACTGTGTGAGTTGTCTGGCTGAAATGCAGCCTCACATGTTCGAGCCAGAACTGGATGCAGTGTATGAAAGATGTCAGTCGGAGGAACTGCAACAGCAAAGATAACACACCGACTTCTCTGTTTGGGACGGATTTGAAAACATTCCAGCTAAAGCTGAAAGATGATTGTTGTATCCTCACAACCAAGCACATATTTTTTTCCAAGGCATTATGGAAACAAAACCAAAAGTTTGTGTAAAACAGAAGCCGATCACTCCTTTGATTTATTTGATGTCAAAAACTTTTGCTTTTAACATGAATACGGTGTCCATATACTGTATAGATTAAAACATTCTACTCTATATATCATAATATTCCTACACCTGTATGACTGTTTGCCATTGGCCCCTTTAGTAGAACCTGACCTATCGAGGCAATAACCACCTTATGACATAGTTGGAAGCCAGAAATAAAAACTATGTACTTATTATTATCATCTTTTTTAAAGACTCTGATGACATCTAAAGTTAGACTTTGTCATTCCTGTACTTTGAAAAATCCAAAAACACAGAAAAGCATTCCATGTTCACTTTATAGTTAAATGCTCAGGGAAGTAAATAACTCGCTTCTTTGTCTCCTCAGAGGTATCTGCAGTTCTCATCTTGATCACGTTCCTCTTCATTTCACAGCTCCAGAGGTGGGATGGACTTCCTACTGACATTAGAGGAACAGCCCTGCAGACGGAAAACCTCAGCTTTATTCACTCACCCTTAAGTATTTCTGAACTTAAACAGTTTAATTAATCAAACTATTGTTTTAAGTCCTGTGTTGAAAAAAGAAGCGTTTGCAGACCTTTTCACATACAGCATAATACAGTTTTGTTGAGGCGGAAATCTCAAACACGTTCCTTCTCAGCAGAGCTACATCGAGGGCATTTCAGTGTAGAATATGGTGTTCATTTAGTATTAATAAAAGATAAAAACACAATCACTTCTACTTCCTCCATAGGAAAAAAAATGGAAGTGTTTCAGGAACTCAAAAACCTCAAATGCAAACAAACCCAATCATGCTTGTCTTCATAAAACTTTTGCTCATCCTCATGTGTGGGCGAGTGGGAGAAGGCACAGTCAAGCTATTTCCAGAGTAATCTCAGGAGCAAATTAAATGAAAAAAAAAATCACCCTCTGCATTTGTTCAACTGTTAAATGTCAACCTACAGTATTTTCTTTTGTAGCACTGTAATTAACTGTATATTACTTCTTTGAAAAAGACAACATAAACCAGGAATCATTTAATGAATCTTTACTGTATATCTATGGTTACAGAAACATTAAAAACCATTAAAAACTTCTGTACACCCATTAGATCTATTGGATGATGTTTTAGAGAGCCAAGCGTTTCCCTACAGCCTTTTGTGGTGGATTGTAATGGTTTCCATTAGTTGGTTCAAGGGTTGGGCTATTTATTGGAGATTATAAGACAGACAACCACTCTGACACAGTTTGTTCAAGCCCATTTCAGTTATGTATTAACAAACTTATAGAAAAGTCATATTTGTGTTTCATTGTTAATTTAAGCAGGTTATTTCCCAACAACCAGAAATCAGGTTCAACTGAATATTTCCAGCTAGCCGACAGAAAATGTTACTTTTAAACTTGAAAATCCCTAGTTATTTATTCATTATTCAGTAAATATAGTAGTATACCAGGAATATCAGAAATAATGTATTTTGATGTTGGAAAATAAAGATAGAAATACATGCAGAAAAAACATGGTGAGGCTATAGAAAAAAACAACCTTTCTACAAATAAGAAAATACAAAGAGTGTTTGTAAAACCACTCTTACTTAAAAACATAATTCAAAATATTTAATCTGTACAATAATTGATAGAACAAACATAAATCTATAATGATACACTAAAAGTCAGCAAATATGACACTTAACGTTTTAAACCCCTTTATTAGCACATTCAATGACTGAATAAACTCGGCGCAGTCACAAAATCTCTCTGTTGGAGATTCAGTTGAGCTGCACTTTTCTAAGTAAATAATAGTTATAATGATAATAACTAGTATTTTTAGAAGTCTAAACAGACCATCACCAGTTCTGGGATATGATTTTGGAGGAAAACTTTGTCTGGTGTGGAGAAGAGGTAAGCCTCGCTGTCTCACAAAAATCAAACAATGAATCAAACTCACTCTGTTCTTGTGATTTGAGCATCTCTACAAAGCCACTGAACTATATGAACAGGATTTGCATTCAGGTCAATAACGTTGCTTTCACTGCCATCTGCCATTGATGGGAGTCTTTCCACTCTGCGCACACATGCACAGTTTGCATCGTACTGTGATGATGCGTGATTAGAGGTTCAGCACACTTTCAGCTCCCTGTCCGCCTGTGCCGTCACGATGCCATAATTACTACTTTCATGATACCCAACTGAAAAACTCAAATAAGAGATTGTGGTACTATTAAGGAAACTTTTTTAAAATTCATATATATGAAGTAAACATGGACAGAAAAGTGACAAACACACTTAGCCCTCAATCAGAGTCGTTTTGTTTCAGGTAATATTCCTTATTATACACACTTATAACCCTGCGTTAACGTGGTATTTTTACATTTTTTTTCTTAAATGTTTCATGTTCTTGACAGTGTTATAGTATATTTATTTAGTATATTTATTGCCATAAAAGCGTAATTTAAAGTTCTACATGATGTGATTTGTAGATAATGCCATTAATTAATTTCCCTTCTGGGATATATATATATATATAAAGTATTTTTGTTGATTTTAGCTGGACAAAACAGCCATTTTACCACTGAATTAATATGTTTATAAAACTTTAAGTCTGAGTCGAACAGCACTCACAGATCTTTTACTTGTGTTTTAATAAATGGTGTCAGCAGACACTGGTGGTCTTTTAGGCTGTCAGTTTGCATGGGGGGGCTTAACAGGATGGCCTCTGTTTTGTTATTATTTAATTGTAGAAAACAGCGAGGCATCCAGTTTGTTATATCTTTGATGCAATTGTTGAACCTTTTAATAGGGCTTCCAAGGGACAATGGTAAATGTAATTACAGAGCTCCTGCGTAGAAGTGAAATTATATGTCATGCTTAGAAATAATTCCACCTAGTGGGAACATGTACAGAGAGAAAAGCCCAGGGCTAAACACAGAGCCTTGTGGAACTCCAGGGGTCATGAAGGTAGGAGCAGACGTATATGATCTACAAATTTCACTAAGAAAGATCTATCCTTTATATAATCAAACCATCTTAAGGGTTTCACTCCTCATTCTAACACAGTGCTCTCAGCAGTCAATAAGGATGTTATGGTCTACAGTCAAAAACTGCTCTCAATTTCAGTAACACCAACAAAGATCATTTGCCAATACCAGTGCTCAATAATGTACTTTATATAAGACAAGAAGACCTGCGCGGTCTGATGTATTTGGTCCTAAAGCATTCAGTGATTTATAAACTAACAGAAGTATTTTAAAGTCTATTCTCTGAGGTACATGGAGCCAGTGTAAGGACGTTCTAGTGAGCATTCTGGCAGAGTTCTGGATCAGCTGTAGCTGTCTGATTGACTTTTTAGGCAGACCTGTAAAGACACTGTTGCAGTAATCAATTCAATTATGTATGAGTTTTTTAAGGTCCAGCTAAGACATTAGTCCTTTGATCCTTTGATACTGGAGATCTTCAGGTGATAGAAGGCGACTTTGGAATTGTCCTAATGTGTCTCTGAAGGTTCAGGTCTGAGTCCATGACTACACCCAGATTTCAGGCCTTATTTTGTTTGTAGCTGTAATACCTGAATCTGTGTGTTGACTCTTAAATGCTCTGCTTTTGGTCCAAAAACAACTACGTTTTGTTTTTATTCAACTGAAGACAATAATGGCACATCCCCTCACTGATTTGTTCTAAGCATCTACTTAACGCTTTTATGGGCTTATTGTCATTGTACACATTGTAATATAAAGTTGTGTGTCATCTTCGTAGTACATAATTTATAATCATCATTTAATCTGTGATTAAAAAAAAAGCTTGAATTATCTTTTTTTATACTGTTTTCATTCTGGCTTTTTACTCAGTTTCCAAAGAGGCTATATCCAAACATTTTTGAATCCATAATTTTCCATTGAGAAAGATTATTTACAAGTAGAAAACATTTTAGACAGTTGTGAATGTTTTGTAAAAAAAAACGCAAGGGAAAAAAAGTAGTAGTAGTATTACTTGGCTTTTCACGTCTTCAGTCATACATCACAGTATATGCATGTACGTATGTGATCAGCAGTATCATTTGTTTTGAAGGATGAGCCTCCGGGGGCTTCACAGTGGCAGTATTTAGTTTGACAAACTCTTTGTGTTGTCTTTTATGGTACTCTTCTGTACAAATTACATTTTTCTGCAGCTCGTCTGACACTTTGAAACCTGAACCATCACCAAATAATTGCCCTGTTGTTTTCAGGTTTACTAAGTAGTGCCTCCTCAGTTTTATAGTGTCTGTCAGGATGTGGTTGCTGGAAGCGAAGCAGCATGAAGATGTGACACAGAGGAGAGACAGTTGGACTAACGGCTCTATAAGTATAATTTTTTCTCAGCGTTAAGTATAACGCTATAAATGATATTGTTTTATTCTATACCTTGTATACACACATTTACTCTGTTGGCCATAGAGCTGGAATAATTTTGTTATCTGAATTATTGTTCTTTTTATCTACAATAATTTCATGAAAAGATAAATAAATAAATGAGCAACAGTATTTCTAGACAAAAGCATCCTATTGGTTACTGCATATCGCAGTTACATCCAGCCCTACTACCAAAGTTCAAAATCAAAATACATTTGGCTGTCCAGTTAAAAATGTAGGGCTTCTATTATTTAAGCAGGGTTTCCCAAGGACAGCTGGACGGCCCCCTTGGCTATAAACCATTTGCATATCTGCGGGATGTGAATTGTTTTTAATTGTACATCATTACAGTACATTTCTAGTATTAGTATGCAAGGCAAGACTAGTTTAAGCCAAGAGTCACGGAACGATTTAAAGGGACTAAAATATTCCTTTGGCCTTTATTACCTGCAGTCCCATCGTTGTCCAAAGTGTTTTAAAGATTAAGCAAATTAGACGTCAAAACATGCTGACCAACGATCTGTCAATGTAGACCTCGTCTTCGGGATTAACAGACTCTCTTTGCATATTTTGCTCTTGGACGTCATCAATCGTCGATCTCTAAGGGTTCATTCTTTAACTCTTTTAGATGTGTTTAATTATCGGTATTTCATCAGTCAGTGCTGCAAGCTCAAACTGATCCCAAATCTTTATAACCAGGAGGAATCGGCTTTAAAACTACTCCTTATTTTTGATCCTCATGTCTTTAGTTGAAATTTAGAGGGGAGAGCTGAACTCCTCAAAGGGTTTCTATTCTCTGGGGAAAGTTCCTGCGGATTTGCTCTTCAGGCTACAGAGGTCAGTGCAGCACAGCTTTTCCCTTCTCACAAGAGGTAGTAGCATTGCTCTTTCGTCTGGAAGAACAGTGGCGAGATTCGATTTTGTCCTTGAATCTCTTTCTTGTCATTGCAGTGCTGTCAAACTGATCAGTCGTGTAACGGGAATTAAGTCAGTCACAGCTTAGTTCAGAGTCTCCGCCTGGTTCCTGCTTCACTACAGAGAGGCCAGAGCATTGATCCGTGATCAGGTTCTGCTCATCAGCTGTTTTGTTGCTGGCAGGGCGGGCAGCAGCAGAGCAGCAGCTCATTTAATTAATGCGGATTTGACTAGTCACGCTGCCGCCGTTGCTGCTGCTGCAGCCTCTCAGCTACCTGCTGCCCCAGCAGCCGCTAAAAACCTTCAGCTATGTCACAACATCACATCAAAGAGATGTAGAGTTCCTTATGTAGTTAACTCGGACCTCTCTTGGCGAGGCCATGACATAGC
>CM026208.1:4383289-4470789 GCA_014839995.1 Xenentodon cancila
ATTCCTTGGTGTGCTGCGTCGGTAGTTGAATTTGTAATAGGATATTGTTCCTTTGTGTTTTACATGCTGCACTTGTTTAAACTTAGAAAATGTGTGTTATACACTTGTTTCTCTGTGCAGTATTCAATTACTTGTGGAATTTGTGCAGCACTTGTTTTTGTTTTGTTGTTTTTTTGTTAAATAATGTAATTGAAGAGCTTTTTTGTTGTTAGGTTTGTGTGTAATTTGAAACCTGACTGAATTCATATAAATAACCTTAACTTGTTACCCTCTGGTGTGTCCTCTACTTGTTGTAGAGTATACTAATCTGACTACGCATTTTGATTTATTCATAACATTTGGTTTATGTTGCACCTCCTTATCCCCAATGAGCCGGGGCCAAACAATTACAGAAAACCGTGCAAAAAAACAACAAACCACTATTGTTGACTATCTGTGATAGTGACACCACATGTTGCATGTGTCATGCGTGATGTGTCGCCACATTCATATGGATTTCTTGTGCAGCAGTGCCAACATACTATGAGCAGCTTCCCCACAAAAGTTGGTTCGATGTGGACAGTCACTAACATGTTACATGGAAGCCAAAGAGCTTCCATACCGGCAACTTCAAAGGTGCCGGAGGCTTTTCAAGTTTCTCTTTCTCTGCATGTTTGCTATCCCTGCTAGTCATCTAAAGCACTCACAATCCACACAGCTGAGACAAACTTTCTTTTCTTCTTTGGTCAAAACATCAATGCATGTGACATGTTGAGGATCATCTGTGATCAATTACAGTCCTAGTACACAGGCCCTTCGATCTAACAAAATGTTCATGAGCCAACTGCTAAACACTACAATTTTGAGGGCAGGTATTTTGGAGCCTGCACATATCAAACAGCAAATCTTATAGTGTGGGTGAGACTGATGGGTTCTTATACATGGCTGTATTTCACTTGACAAATGTATGGCAGACTTGTATGTCCAAGTTAGGAGCTATGGTGGCGTTAAAACTGAAAGATTTCAGTCGTCTCAAGTGAACAACGTGCAATTGTGGGGAAAGAAACAGCCATCATAGTCTCAAAGACGGTTGGTCGTACGTCTCTCAGTGAGACGGGAGCCAAGTCAGAGGCTGTCAAATGTGTTTTTCTTTTACTATGAAGTCTCAAAAACTTGTGATTCCCAATCATTTATTTAACATAACTATTTGAAGGGAGTTTTATAAAAATGGCTTTGTGTCATTTATGACCTGAAGCAACTGTCAGATTGCACTGAATAGAACTGCATTTCTTTTTAAGCCAAATTGTTTGGATAAAAGCTTTGCTGTTCTTAAATCCTACCTTACATCAAGTATAGATACGTGTTGATTTAAGCAATAGGCGAGAGATACATGCCCTTAAGTAGCAAACTCATTTCTGGGAATAGACTGGAATACTCGAATGGACATCCGGATTTCAATTTTACTAACAATTACCTGCGACATGGAAACGTCACTCACTGTCAGCCGCGAACGCCGCCAGCGGTAATGCTTCAGTTCATTTCAGCTGTTAAACAAGATGACATACCCGAGACCTTGGTTATGTGGCACACTCCAGAATGTAGCATAAAAATTTGACCTGATATCATGTGAAGCTCTTTTAAGTTGATGTAAGAAGTCAATCATGTTTTAAAATGTTGCTGATTACAGAGGGTGGGAATGATCATTGATTTTACTGAACAAATGGGACATTGCAGTTAAGAACAGCCTGCCATTGATGTCTGGGGGATAGCAGTTGATTATCATGAAGATTGTTGGTTTCGCAGTTGATGTGAATTTTATGTGTCTATTTCACGTTAGAATAAAGCTGCTTCATGAAAAGCATTAAATGAGGAAAATGTATGGTTTTACAAAACCATCTGAGAAGGACTAATGCTTTTAAAACCATTTAACACAGAGATGTGACTCTGCTGAACACTGTGCGCATACGTATTGTATATTTGAATGTGTCAGCACTGAAATAATAATTCCCCCTCCTGCAGCTTTGTTATAATTACTCTGAGCAGTGAGTGAAAGGCACCTGCTAACTTTCTTTTATCCTCGGCTTTAAGTCCATCAGCTGCAGTTTTAACGATTCTCTCCTCAGTGCTTTTCCACACCAAACAATCAACAGGCTGGTCTCGATATCGTTTCACATCAGCAACTTCTCTGCTAATGAGCTGCTGCTGTGATTGTCAGCCAGAGCGGAGGCTGAGCATTTGCTGTAACTTAGAGCTGAGTGGTCGATTTCAGGCAAGTCAACACTGACGTTTCAACAAAATCTGATATGTTTGGACAAGTGTTGGGTTTATTTCTATTTTTTTTTTTTTATGGTGGAGTGTAAATACTACAAAAATGTGAAGAATCAGCCTTTCAGTAAAATTTTGCAAGAACAAAAATAGCAGGACTTGCCACATTATAGGTTTTAAGGCTGCAAATAACTAATAATTTTCAGTGTCTTGTAAGCATTTACTTATATTTGTAAAAACTGTAAAAAAAAAGAACTCCAATAACTTATATAGTTTGTTGGTTTGTTTGTTTGTTTTTATTTATTTAACGTGCAAACCCCCAGAGACATTCAATGTGTAAAATGATCAAAGTCAAACAGAAAAAAATTGTCTGCAAAAGTAAAATAAATGAATATAAAACACTAAGACTCCACCATGCTACAACTGGACACTCAGCAGAAGGTAGAGGACTGGGGACCAGCGATCATCAAAGCCATCATCTATGATGAAATAACGAAGATCCAGAAATACCCCAGGCACTCAGTGACTGCCTCAGGTAGAAGAAACTCAATGAGGAAGAGGAGAAAGAGGAAGAACTGTCACACACAAGAGCACAAGGATCAAGTACAAGAGCAGCAAAGGCTGGGGTCTACAGCACCAGACAAGACCCCAACTGCAGGCCATTCAAGGAAGCCCCCCGACAATCCAGTAAATAACAGCAGGGTCTAAGATGTTGGCAGGTACAAAACCAAGTAGCTTGGATAGGAACAAAGACACATGTGCTGAGTGTGGGATGAAAATGCCAGAGTCAAGATGGGAGATGCCTTCAAGAGCAGTGGAGAATGAAGGACCAAAGGTCCTGCGGGTTTTCCAGCTCCAGAAAAACCTTAAACAGAGATCTAACAAAGAAAGAGAACCATAAACTCCTGACAAAAAAAAGAACAAAATCAAACCAGGGAACCCACATTAAAATAACAACGCACAGAAAAAAAGGTTATAAAGAAAACACAGGAGAGTCGAGACAAATAGAAACTCAAGACTATGACAGTATCTTATTTTTTCAGCACTGCACGAGGTGTAGTTAATGCATATTTTGCTTCTGTCGTGCTGGAACGACAGGGATGTATTTAGTCAGTGAATTCCAGAATACATTGGTCATGTCTTGCTCAAATGAAACCTACACTTCCTTTTAATCTCTTTGGCCCACTGAGCATTTTCGTTTTAGTCGCATGCTTCTGTCTTGATCTGCGGTAGTCATATCTTGGTAGGCAGACGTAAAGAAAACACACACACAAAGACAGGAATGAGAAGCGTTTCAGAAGAAGTCTGATGAAATGAACATTGTTGATTTGTCATTTGGTTGGTGCGCGGCAGGCGGCTGCCAAACTGCCACTGATATGGTTGCCATGGAAAGAGCACTGGTTTGGTACAAGCGAGGCAGAAATCTGATGCGTTGCTACTCCAGCTCTGGTACATTTTTTGTTTTGTTTTGTTAGATACGCCTTCTGCAAATTGAAGCACAAGCAAAGGACGAATAACTCTGGCTATCAGTCAGCTTATGTCACCCTCCACAGCTTTCTTTTTTATAGTATAGTACAGATTAAGTATGTGCTGGGGTCTTTGTTTATTTATTACACGGTGTCAAATATTGATATATTAAAGTGGCAGGAAAAATACATGAACCTCATGGAATTAACTGGTTTTCTGCATTGATTTTCCATAAAATGTGATCATCTAATTAACCATAATAGACAAGCAGAAAAAAAAAGAAATAAGAGAACCTGTGGAGTTAACAGCTGGTTCAACACCTTTTGGTAGCGCTCTAGATCAGACCTGCACAGCATTCATTATCTATACCCCCTTATTACCATTCAGGCCAGTCCATCGTAAGGGTATATAAAGACAAACTATCACACACACTTACACTACTGTGGGCAATTTAAAAGTACCACTTAACCTGACATGCATGTTTTTGGACTGTGAAACCCGGAGCACCCAGAAAAACCCCATACAAGCACAGGGAGAACGTGCAAAAACAATTTGAACTTGCAGCCTTGTCCTCAACATTAGAGAAGGTTTTTGACCATTCCTCCTCAGAGAACGACCTCAGCTCAGGTGCTGGATGTGTGGTGGCTCTCTTCTGGTCATTCTACAACATCTCTGTAGGGTTGTGGACGTGTCTCTGACTGGGCTTCTCCTACAAGGGGGAATGACTTCTTTTTAATTTTCTGCAGCCATTCTTTGGTGGATTTACTTTGACTCTTAGTCATTGTCCTTTGACGCTCCACAAAGCGTCACAGGGCTGCTCAAACCTTGCCTAAAGCATAACTTGAATATGGTGAACGGAGATGTTTGCCAGTTGCAGTGACATCTTCAAGCATTGAGCTGTTACCTCTGGGTTCTCCTTTACTTTATTGAGGTTTGTGTGTTGTGCCTTTGGGGTCATCTTACCTGTGAGTTCCCACTCACAGAAAAAGTATCCTCATTCTAAACAGATTTATGTAAATCGAGTACTCATGAGCATGTCTCTTCAGTGTTCTCATTTTTGCGAGGCATGGTTCTCATTAGAAGACACTTCTTAAAAACAGCAAACTCATAATGTTTGTCTTTTATAAAAATAGCTCTAAACCACTTAACTACTCCCTCCAACTAAAGGAAAGTACCAGGTACTTTGTTGCGTTAAGGTTTAGGCTTGGAGATTCTGTCAAGAAAAGGAAGGTGTGTGTGTGTGTGTGTGTGTGCGTGCGTGCGTGTGTGTGTGTGTGTGTGTGTGTCATGTGTCATGTGGCAGCGATGCTCTCTTTACTCTGCAGAAGCAACTGTCACTGTCGAAGTTTACACCACAGTCTGTTGTGTGTAGCCTGTCACCCTGAATGATTTTGTTTGAACTGATGACTTATAATAAAAACTTTGAGTACTTTACATTCAAAACGACAACTTATACTTTTTCAGTGTGGATGGGGACAAAAAGACACTCATCCACAGAGAACAATGTTTACTTTAATAGGATACATTAATGCCGGGTGCCTTTATTTGCATAAAATTGGGCATAGCTCTTTTTTTTTATGCTTTGCTTAAACAGCCTGCATTCCTCTGATACTTTTCACGGGATACATGTAAACACATCTCCTTGTTTTCCATAAAAAAGTTAATGGGATCTGTGCAATGTGAGTAATTTCTTATGTACAATAAACACAACCTGTCAGTGGATCCTGCCAGGACCAACGTTGGAATGGAGATGTCCAGAAAGACCATGGAGCAGGTTGGTCCTGCGTTGGACTTCCAGCATCCAAGGTATCTATTCCAGAACCCTGCTAATGTAAACTCACCTAATGCACACAAGTAAAAACAACAGACTTGAATTTAAACTTTGTTGGCTATCATCTTCGCTGGAGGTTGCTCTTGTACTTTTTTTTGGTTGGGCTTCCAGAGCTCCGGGTTTGTTTGATCAAGTAAATAGTTTAGCTCACTTCTTGCACAAGTAGGTAACTGAAACTAAAACAGACTTTTTGCTGCATAATAGTTGATTCCAAGGATATTAAACTTGGTCTTTGCTGTCTTCATGTTCTGAGTGACAGCTGAATTAATTATTAATTTGTCGTTTCTTGGTTATTTTGGGATATTTTAACCTACAATATTACCAATTTCACTTTAAAAGTTGCCATCACTGAAGTGTAAATGACCCAAGGGTGCTTATACAACCCCAACCCTTCACAGAGCCTGGCTTTTAAACTTGTTGCTGATAACAGTCTGTATGATCCTTTTTGTCTTTGGTCTGGTGCACAAGGCATCTATTTTTTCCTGGCAAAAAAGAAAAAAGGAGTACAAATCTGTCTGACTCCAATACACATGACCAGAATACATGGTTCCAATGCATGATGGGCCATCCCATATGCCTTTGAGCCCAGAGATATTGATGCTGGCTCTGGAAAGGGTTGACATAAGGCTTCTTTTTCAAACAGTATAGACATTTGCGAATATAGCGGGACAAAAATAGGACCATAGAAGGATAAAAATGCAAATCTCATTCGAGCTAAATGTTTCAATGATTTTTTCTTCTTCATTTGTTGGCATAATGAAGATTTTCTGCCCATCTGCCTTCTCCCATTTGCTCCTTAAAGCCTTTCATGGTTACTGTTTTTGTACCAAACCATCATTACAAACACCCACTGACATCACCTCTGTGAAATAGCATCATTTTTTTCTTTTGATCTCCTTACCACCATTAAATTGCTTATGTACCACATCTTTGTTGAATGTGTTGCAAGTCTGAAATGCTATAATGGCTGTATATTACTAAATGAAATGAAGTTGACAACCAAAAGTATATATGGATTCATACCGTTTGTAAAGAAATAAAAATCAAAGTAAATGCAGGAAACACTCAGGTTTAGCTTTTTCCATGAATTCCCAGCTTTCTCATAGTTGCGTTGTACACGTAAGATACATATGTCTGTTTTTAGTATAACAGCAGTACTACAGTGCAACAATTACCTTTTTAAAATAACTTTAGACAAGGCTCATGCTTTAACTGAAAACAGAGTGATGACGTCATGTTACAATATTGCTGATCCTGTCCAAATATAAAATATCAGACTAATTAAATTTGTTTAATTATGGTTTTCATCATTTTATTTTAGAATTAGAATTAGATTTCTAGAACTGTGCATATTTTAATATGTGTTATTTCTTTGTTATTTGGTCTTTATTATTGCTCTACAAAGTCCCAAATGCTGAAAAATAAAGATAAATCAGTGAGTAATATGTGTATCCAAATGTTTGACCTAGAATTTACATAATTACTCCAATCCTAATGAATGATATTTTACTTGAAAGAAAAAGAGTTGGCATTTTACACAAAAGGTCACATTCTAAGCAATGCTGAGATTATGCATGTTTCCTTTTAACTGTGCTGATTACTGAATGGCTTTCTTTAAAGAAAATCATCAATGGGGGAAAAAACAAAAGAAAATTACATACCAGACAGGAAAAAAAAGAATTTCATGGCTCATTAGCTGTTTATTTTTGCAGGCTTAGACCCGGCTTGCACATCATCCCCAGTTTGAGAGCAAGAACAGGAGTAAGAACAAAGTGATCTGGGTTGAAGACATGGATGCGCTGCAGAGGAGCCAGCAAAGGGACTTTGCACCGGCGAGAGGCTCATAATGGCGAGAAGAATGCAACTGCGCAACAATTAGCAACACTTAAACCTCTTTGCATTGTCGTCATGACAACAATGTGACAATGTCAGTCAGGGTTCAAGCCATTACAAGACAACAGAAGGCGATGGCGGAGAAAATAGACCAGAAGAGGAGAACTTGAGACAGGCAGATGGAGCTGAGGAAAGAGAGTTGGGCTAGTAGGAAATTGATTGTCTGAGTCCTTAAGATGCTGGAAAATCCCCAGGAGTTGCAGATGTTTTTAAAAGTTTAACATAAGAATGAAAACCAGGAGACTGATAGTAAATAATGTAACGAAATGATACTGTATATTCACTCTCATTATGAAGGCAGAGCATACAGAATACTAAAACAGCTCCGTATGGGTGGCCCGGGTTTAGGGAGTTCACGCTGTATTATTGAGGAGTGTGAACGAGGATCTGACCAGTGTTGGATCACGCTGATGGAAGCATAAAGTTGCAAAAAGTTCTCAAGTAAGTTATAGGAGTTACACAGCATTATGCATAATTCCTAAGGCTGTAAAATGCCACAGTGAGCAAATGCTGGGGTAATATAAGGGTGTGCACACAGTGTAAAGCTAAGTGAGTCTGTGCAATTGCTGCCTCAATAGCACGGAACAGCAGGAGAGCAATGCTGCAGGGGGTGGACACAGTAACACAAACAGCGTTCAGTCTAATGTATAATACAACAATACAACAGCTGTGGAGCAAATTATAATGCTGCAAGCATTTAATGTGGAAGCCTGGATAAGACTGGCTTAAAGAGGTGAGGATGGCTCAAATGGACTTTTACTGAGGTGGTCATGTGGATTGATGTTGCTGCCATTACGCTCTGAAAAAGTCTTTACCTCCAAAATTCAATGTAATGAAGAAAACTTTAGATGCTCATGTAGTGATATCAAAGAGATGGCACACCATCAAGGTTTTATGTATCTGAACATAAAAAGAAAATAATCTGGTCCTCTGAAAATTGGGTAAATGCAACAACATGTCCCCGTGTCACGAGAAAACTCATCGTTTCTTTGGTGTTGTGAATTTAAATTAAAAGTTTAGTCAGACTGTGTATATAAAATGAGTGGGAAGTATGTTAGTTTGATAAGGGGTAGTTAGTTATTGACAGCATGGCTTCATGTTGACCATCTGTGGTTTGATAACATCAAATTACATTTGATTATGGTGATACAAGGTGATTGGTGATCTCCAAACCTGCAGTGGGGTTGTGGGGAGTAGGTCACCCTCAAACTGGAAAGCTGGCAGTTGGGTCCTCACCAGAGTTCAGGTTGAAGCTCTTGAACCCCTTGATGTTGGTGTAGGACCATCATTTAAGTCACATGTTTAGGAAGCAAACTGCCGAACATCACTCTGTCTACTGAACCACAGATGTAAGAGCAGTTTTGTTTGTTTTTTTTGTATCAAAAATACCTTGGTTTTGCCTACTGCTGAGCCACTCGTCATCCGTGTTTAAAATTATCTTATGTGAAACACAGTTGTGAATCAGCGCGGGGATCGAAAAGAATCCCGTCGAGGTTGATTAACAGGATCCTGCTCGGTGTTCCCTCAACCGACTTCCACACAGACTCATCAGAGTCTTAACTAGTCGCCACACTTAAATTCATGTTTGTTACTTTGCCGAAATAAGGGCTTACACTTCTGCTTTACAAAGTCAAAGTTCCTTGTTTTCTTTGGCTGTATTTTGGATAACATTGTGATGAAGCTTCCTTTCACAATCTTAACCTAATGTTAAGAGTGTAAATAAACGCATCCATCACGCATCCCTTCAGTCTTGGAGGAGACTCAACCCATGAACGTGTTGTCACCAGAACTTTCCTAGAGAGCACCAGAGCTCCCCTAAGTTTGTTTATAACTGTGATCAGAATGAGTTGGAGTGACTGTAAGATTGTGTAGCAATATATGCAATAATGTGTAGATATACAATAAACACAACTTTATTACCTGGTGAACCTAATAAAGAGGACAGTGAGTTTGTACTGGAACAATATAGTGTCCCTTTGGGGTTCAATAAAGTATTATTCAGTTCAATATTTGTTTGTATTTATATATTTATTTATGTATTGAAATAACTGTAATGAAAAGTCTGACCAGGTCCAGTCACCTTACAGTTGTTATTGCAGTTCAACTTTTCCTTCCCTACAGGTTTGGTCCTTTTTTTTTCTCTTTGTAAATCTTCTTGAAGTCATAAAAACTCTACACCTACTCAAGTGGAGCGGCCACCTCACCTGAGTCATTACTGCAGCCATTTTATTCATTGAGTTGTCATACAGTGTTTTCACGCCTGAGTGCGACTCCCGTGCCCTGCAGGCCACGTACGGAGAGCTGCGGAGAGACGAGGGGCAGAAGTTATTCTTACGAGAGGGATGAGGGAAGGTGAAGATAACAAGGGGGTGTTGCAGGTAGGGCGTGATTCTGAGCGCGCACAACCAGAGGAAATCCACGCAAGCCAGTCCATCAACGTGTCGTGTAGGTAAATACATCTTTGCTGATTTATGAAAAAGCTGGATCAAACTATGTGGATGTTCTTATTAAGAAAAAACATGTTTAAACAACTCTTGAAGCTGTGTATTTTAAAATGATCTGTTTATATTATTGTTACGTATTATTTCATCCTTCACTTGCTTACCAGTACATCCATGCAGGAGGCCAACAGCCCACTGAATACATTTTTCTTTAATAAGATCCATCTCTTTGATTTTGCATAGCGCTTGAGAGGGAGTGAATGAGGCTGTCAGCCAGCTGAATGGGAGCTACGACTGAGTCCAGATCCTGTGGAGGTGTGCTGAGCTGTGCAGCAGGAGCCAGGCGGTTTGAGAAGGGTGACGGAAAAGAACAGCACAATCCCACGGCGCGCCTCGGTTCAACTTCCTACACTAAGAGCAGCACAGCGTTTCTCTCATTTTTCAATTGGCTCCTATTACCAACCTCCTGACAACAAAAACACTGGCTGTCTGTTACAATAAATCACCTCCGGTTTGTGTTATGGGATGCCTGCTCTCGCAACCACTACATATATACAGAATACAGAAATATACTGTAGATGCACTGAGAATCAATACAAAGTCAGACTACAGTGAAAACATCTCTTAAGCATACTGAGAACAGAGAGGAGTAACTGCAGCGGGATGTTTAAGGATTATGATGATTATATTTCACAGATCTGCACTGTTAATCGGAGATACGCATGCGTAAAGATTTTATGTCTCCAGTTTTATTGTGACAAAATTCAGAAGCTTTTTAAATCAGTACTATGTTTTTAGGACACCATGAAATGAAGATACCAGAAAAAGCTTTGGCATTGTATCAGTGTTTTTGTCATTAGAGATGCCTTAGCATTGATAATGTGCTTCGTAGATAAGAGGTTTGAGGGACTGTTCACAGCCTCGTAGACTTTGGTGAATTTAAATGCAACATGATATGTTTTCTAAATCCCCAAAGTTGGTCCACAGTTGGTTAGATTAATGAAAAAAATAGAGGTAAAGTAAAAAAGTAAGCACAAGAGGGCATCATATAGTAACTGTTTTTCAGAGTCAACATTTAACAAGAGACTCAGCCAGTGGCGAGGTCAGCAGTTGTTAGAACTGTTTGTTTATGCTGCCTGAATGACCATGTTACATACATACATTTATATATATATATATATATATATATATATATATATATATATATATATATATATATATATATATAGATATATATATATATATATATATATATATATAGATATATATATATATATATATATATATATATATATATATATATATATATATATATATATATATATATATATATATATATATATATATATATGAATGAGCTAATGTCCATTTGATTATTTTGGGGAATTGGGCAATTAAATTTGTTGAAGTGACGCTGGGCAGAGTGTTCTCATGCCAACATGGTGCCATCCAGAGGCAAAAAAAAAAAGCTTTCAAACCAACTCTTCAGAAAACCCGTGGATGATGTCACAGGGTTTTGTCCAGCTCTTTTTATACAGTCCATGGTTGCAATATCTAATTCAGTCACTAGAACCAGATTAACCACTTTCTCGATAACACAAAATCAACTGGAAGTAATGTTTGTATTCAATAATTTTTAGCTTCTGTTTTACGCAAAAATGCAAAACATCTTCTGAAACCGCAGCTTCTTACTTAAAAAACACTTTCTGCTTTTCTTTTTCTGTTAAACTACAGAGTTGATCTTATAGTTGGATACAACAAGCAACCAGTGCTTTATCAAACTGTCATTTTCACAATTCCAATACTCTGCATTAGTTAATTAAGAAAATGACCGGTAAATTAGATATGCCTAAAAATAATTACAGTGGCAGCAAAAGTGAATAATATCAGGCAAAAACAAACAAACAAAAAAAAAAACTTTCTTTAAATTCCAAAAGGTGTGATGATCTCATTTTAGCCCAGCGGGGGCAGAAAAACTGAGACACAGTCACATACTCATTTCATGGCTCCTTAAATTAGTTTTACGACATGTTAGCCAACAGAGCAACATTATCCCCCCATTAGAGTCACATTTCTGTCTTCTTGGATGATGTAAATTCCCTGTCCTCATTTGGTCTAAGCGCAGATGAAAATATCCATCCCTTAAGCTCCTACATGCTGCTCTGCTGTGTTTGTTTGCTGTTTGGCACTGCCCAGGTAGTGTTCAGTTGTTTTTTTATCAGAGCTTGTTTGCTGAAAGCAGCCGCCTGTTCCTGCAGGAAACCAGGTTTATGAGAGCGCTGAAGCTGAACCAAGTTCAGTTGAGGTGCCTGCGGATTTAAACGGCAAAGCTTTAAAAAGTAGAAAAGTTATTTAGACCATCTGCTTTTTTTTCTTTTCTAAGTAAAGAATTAGTTATTTGTTTACACACAACTGATTTTTGACTTAAGGTCAGTGTATGATTACTATAGGTTGAATTTCCACGCTGTATGGTTGACACTGTGCGTCCCGCCATTTGACCTCCCATCCTACGTAAATGGACACGTCCTCTGTTGCCAGAGGTGCGATGAAGTGTGTATATCTACCTAAAGTGGCTTGTAAAGTGGCTTGCTGTCGTTGTTCCTCAGCAGTCAGACTTCCTGATTGCTGCTATTTGGTCAGCCATGGCACCAGCTCGCTGCAATTTTCAAGACGGGAGAGGATGTATATGTGTGCGAGGAAAGGCGAAGAAGCAGAGGAAGAGTGAGTGGAGGAGGAGGAGGAAGAGTGTGGCAATTTAGAGTAAGCACAAGTGTGTGTCTCTGTGTGCACACATGTGTGCGTGTGTGTGTAGACAGTTCAAGTAGCAATTTGGAGTAAACGGATGTGTGTGTGCCCACCGTGTACATGTTTTTGCGCGTCAACATCTTCAGCAGCTTTTCGAGTGGCTACTTTGATGTCTGACCCACTTTGGCTGTTGCTGAGTATAAAGCTATTAATCTAGTTCCTTGTATGTGTGTGTGTGTGTGTGTGTGTGTGTGTGTGTGTGTGTGTGTGTGTGTGTGTGTGTGTGTGTGTGTGTGGTGCACAAAGCTATTTATCTGACAGTGGACTAGGAAAGTTCTGCCTTGTGTGGTGTTGGACCCTTCTCCATCTCTGGGTGGTGGCAGCAGAACATCTCCGTTTCTTCTCATTTTCCTTTTTTTTCCCCTTCAATCTTTTCTCATTTACTTCATTCTCCAGCTCCTTCCTCATCTTGTCACGCCACTTTTCCTCCTTCTCCCCAACACTTAATGTAATGTGTTCTCCTCTTCATGCCTCGTACCACGTCCTTCCATCTTCCTCGTGCCATTAAGTCCCTCTGATATAGTGGTTAGTTGCGGCTCTCAGCTCTGATTGGCTGAATCATGTTTGAAGCTGATAAATCTTTTTTTTCCCACCTCTTATTAAACGTTGCCTAACACACCAGTCAAAACCTCTCCACCATTACAGGAGAGAGATCATCACAGCTGATTTGAGGCACATATAACATGGTACCTCCAGCCGTAAGGTGCTGCACCGATTCCCAACTGGTTGGATCATTTGCATCATATCATTTCCTGACCCTTTTTTCTCCTTATAGACTAAAAAGATTAAAAACTTACAGTTTACAATAGAACAGGATACTAAAAGTATGTTAAAACAACTATTGCACACACTGACAAATGAGCTCACGATCTATGACTGATACAAGTTCTACCTCTCAACAGGAGATGGATGGATGGATGGATGGATGGATGGATGGATGGATGGATGGATGGACAGACAGAAGAGAAGGCAGAAGTATGACAACCAAAAAAAAACAGCCATGAAGCTTTTTTCTATGTAATAATAATAAAGATTTTAAATTCTTTTTGACATTGTACAGAAAGCCATTGTAAGGGGGTCAGAACAGGAGACATGGGGCTTCTTTTGTGTCTATCAGCACTCCAGCTTTGGGTTAGTTAAAAGGATTTTAAAGGAATTATTTGGAAACCCGTCTAACCTGGCACAGCAGTAAACCAGCCTAGAGTGAATAGACCTATTTAAAGCTACATCATGTTAAAATATCAATATCAAATTCATTTTTAAGGATATATGCCTATTTTTAATAAAAGCACTGACAAGCTCCAGCAGGCCTGAATACTGTCAAAAACTACCCAAAGTAACTTTATACTCTACTGATCATCTCTCATGACAGCTGGTTATCTCTTGATGGTACTTTGAGCAGCATCCGCACTGCTGGTCATCAATGGCTATAAGATAAAGAAAAATCTGGTTTAACAAAGACTCCATGGTTCCTTGTGGTAGAACTGAATTTTTTGGGTCAAAAACCATGACCTCAGCTTTTCCTGTTAAAGATTACAGATCATCCAGGATTTTGTCTTCAAAACGAATCTTATCAGTTCTGTCTATATAAAAAAGTACAACTTGGTATGATCAGTGTAACAGTGGAAATTTGTCATGATTTCTGATAATATTCACCAAAGGAAGCGTGTAAAAACAGAACAGAACTGATCCAAATCCAGAACCCTGTGTTGCACCATATTTAACTCTAATAAATTATTAGGATTAGTTATTTACATGTAGAAAATCTGTTGCATAAATTTGCCAAACCCCCCCCCCCCCCCCAAAGTAGTTCCTCTTGGTCCTGATGTGGAAAGGGGGTGTCCGATTTGCACTTTATTCATACACTCACATGTATCACAAACATGTATACACTATAAATACTAATGTTACAGTTTGCGTTTAATGATACTGTCTTGATATCCACATCATGCTGCTACAACGTCCCTTTAAATTGCCGCCTGGGGACAAATTGTTTTTTGAATTTAATTGAGTGTAATGGAGAATAGTTAACCTAATGTGGTGGATTTCTTTGGTCACGTAGCACAGAGTAAAAGCAGACGTGATGTTCCTGGAAAGTTAATGGTTTTGTTTGCCTCACGTCAGCATTAACGGTGTTAGTTGAAAATCTTTTCAGAACACTTTAATTAGGACAGACTAAATCGAGTGAACAGTGAATGCGAGCTGATCATGTTTTTATGTGCATAGATACGCTCCCTCGGGGTGTCTAGATAATAGTTATGATTATTGTTTTTGCTTCATGGTCAATAGTTGTTGCAGACATTTTATTTACACACCCAGAACTGTATTTTTTATGTAACAATGTATAATATTTCACCTTGAAGTCTTAAAGTGTAAATTGGATGTTGTGGTCAGTGTCATCAAGAGCAGATCTAATGGGACCAGCGGTGAAACAACACCTTTATCAGAATAAAAAAGGAATCAATTTGTCACCTCAACTAATGCAGTTTAAATACCCTGGTGTACTTTAAATCCACTTGGATATTTTTTACACAAATAATGTTTAAATTTGTCTCAAGAGAACTTTTTCAGTTATTTGGGGATAAAAGGAAGGTTAGAGGTGTTTAATTGGCTAAAACATCAGGATCAATTGTGGACTTTTTTAAGTAGTGGTTTAATTACAGCTAAATTAAAGGCCTGTGCTACATAGCCAGCTAATGGAGATGGATTGATCCGATTGAGAAGAGAAGTGTTGATAAAGGGTAGAACATCTTCAAACAGTCATCAAACGTGTTGATGGTGTAGTTGCCTTGTCGTTGACATTGACTTACAGAGGTCAATTGATTAAAAGCAGTTTATTTCTGTGCCGACTGTGTGACAAGTAATACAAATGATGTAAAAGAGACATCATAAATGAAGTTTTTTTTTTTTATTGCTCAGCAGCACTCTAGTTATTTATTTATCTGGTCACATTACGGGAATGTCGTTTTCTTTCCCATTTTTTTTTTTTTTTTGTCCAGTCTACCACTCAGAGCAAAAATGTTCTGTTTTAATAGGCAAATGTTAATTTTATTCATCAGCAACTCCCCTCATACTTTCTTCACTGACATTAGACACTTTTTGCAAAGCATTTCTTTTATTTGGTCTTTTTTTGTTTGTTTTCAGTCCGTCTTTAATCAATATATGTAATAGCTGGAACGTTGGAGGGGGGCTACCACTGAGGAAGGAAAATTGATAAATTTCACAAAAATGACTGAAATTGTCTTTTCTATCAATATGCATCAAGTCATCGTCGAGTTTGGAAGTTTGTATTTGGAGGTGGACGTAACGTGTGATGAGGAAAGTTCACATTTCTACTCTTTATTTTCTTTCTTGTTTTGGACTAATCAGAAAATGGCTTCAATTTATTTTTGTCTTCCACATCGGCCTTCACAATGCCAAAGCAATCATTTTTTTGATATGTTTTGCCACATTATGAAGCAAACAAACTATTCAGTATTCAAGATGTTTGTTATGACTTTTGCAACAGCTCAGTGATTTTTTTTTTCCTTTTTCTTTCTTTTTTTCAGATACCTTCCTCGATAAGGGTCCACTGCGCCAAACTGCATTTTCCATCATGTTAATCTATTCACAGTTTTACTTGTCTGAGCTCTCTTTTATTTTCTGCATCTCTGGTGGGAGTTTGTGCACCATCTCCTGCGTTGTTCAATGAACCAACCCCTTTATAATAAAATCACTGTATGAAAGTACAAACAAATTGGCATCTTATGTGGATGACTTTTCTGATAATTCTAATGACGTTTGTGATGAATCTGAACACACATCCAACTACTTTTAAAATGAAGGCTGAAATTGTTCCAGGGTTTAATGACTCAAGTCTTCATTTATCATTTGCATTTGTAGGGTATGAAAGAAAAAACACGCCGAGAATGTCCATAACATATGCTGAAACGAATGCTGTCATGGTGACTAATCTTTTTACATTCTCCCAGTAGCTTGATTTCCAGAAGCATGAGTATGGCAGCGGCGGTAAGGGTGGGCAGGTTCAAATAACCAGCTGTATAGAGCACTTCTACTTATCAGGGATTGGAGAACGTGAGCTATATGAGCCTGCTGCCCCAGTGCAGCTTTATGACCGCCAGCACTGCTGGTCTCTGTTTAATTTCCTTTCCAGTTGCTGTGCGGTGCCATTATTTTTTTAAAGCAAATGACTACGACACATTTCTTATTTTCAAATTTTATTTCATGCTATTTTAAGGCCTTTTTAAATCACAGATTGGACATTAAAACTACACCGTTTAATATGCCTCATTTCTACTTTTTCATAGTTTGCTTAGATGACAAGTCTTGCGCCAGATATGCACTCAAATATCTTAATTATAAAGAAGCACATTTTGCACTGTGGATCAAAGCTGGTTTATTAGTAAACTGTGAAAGCTAAGCTTCATCAAAGTCCCACACCGAGTTTTTCACAGTGCATTGTTTAAAAAATCAGTCTGCCATCACATTATATTTTTCTCATGAGTAAATCTCATAAAAAGAACCAAAATCAACAACGTGTAAGTACAACAAACACTTTCTGACTTCCCCACTGTGTTCAGCTCATAATCCCAAGATCAGTGGTTCTGCACCACTTGACTGTAACTGCTTGTAAATTAATAGTTTCATTTGTTTAAAAAAAAAAGGAGCCAGTAATTTCATAATTCAGATTGTCCCTGCAGTTTTTACACAAATAAGGGAGAATTTAGCATTTTTGGGGAATGTTTTCCAGGGCGGATTAATCTACATTTCATGCTCTGCTGAGTTTTTTTTCTAGAAGCAGGATGTAAGATATAATGAAGGAAAATCAACAATTGAGCTGCAATGGCACAGAGGGCTATTTTTGAACACACACAAACACTTATCAGTGGGATACGTTCACCGCCGGGGCTTCAGTCTTTTCTCTGGAATTATTGACAGTCACGAAAATGTAGAATTTAAGCAGACTTTTACACTCAGAAAAAGAATTAAAACGTTTCCATCGATGACATTTCTGTCATCTGAAAATAACAAAAACTTGTCAGATTAGAGCAGGAAAGAATAAAACAACAATGAGCTGCATAACATAACATGTTAGACCATTAGTGATGATGTTGTTTTGTTAATTGTAGACAAAATAATCTCTTTTTTCTTATATAGCTTCATCAGCAGTGAGAGAGTCTTTTAAAAAGATGTCAAGCATTAAGTCTTTTCCACTTTAGCCCCTCTCTTCTGTTTATTTTTGCTATTTATTTGAGGCCACGACTGACTATTTTTTCTTTCTTTGGATATCTATTGCTCTTTTTTTTTTCAGATAAGCCACCATGGTTGGTGTTTCAGGTCATGCCGACTTGCCGGGCCTTTGCAGGACCTGAATTTGACTCAGATATGAAGCTTGGACACATGGACATGAGTCATGAGAGCCTGCCACTACTGTTCCTTTCATTATTCATGAATTCTCGTTGGCTTTGGTTCTGTTTATAATCTGTCGGTGAACAATGAATAAATGACTTGCAGTTTCCAGCAGTTTTCCAGTGGTTTATTTGGTGTTTTTTCTTTTTTATGTTTGTGATGTTTGTCACATTCTAAAGATATTTAGTTTTCAAAACAAATCAAATAGAATAAATCAAATACAAACTGAAAGAATGATTCACACAATCAGTCAGTAAAGAATATGCAGATTAAATTCTCATCGATCAGATAATCAATTTGTTGACTAATTATTTCAGTTTTATGACTGAAAAACATAACATTTCTTCAGCTCAGGGGTGCAACTGCATACCCTAGACACATTTTTGAGCCTTACATGTTTGACTCATGTTTTTCTACCTTTTGAGTCATATTACTCCATTTTTGAAGAGGACGGCGATGCCACCTATGTGAAGTCATTTGACTTTAATCTTTGATTTAAATTGAAAACTTCCCTGACAGTGGAAGCCTTCTTGCCATGTGATGGGATTTAAGTCTGGTCACTGGAGCTGAAGGTAAATACACACTTTGATCCAGCAGCTCAGCCTCCACACTCTTAACTTTGCTCTTTGCAATTTGACTGCCAGACCTGTGACTGTATGTGCTGCAGCCTGCTTCATGTTGGCTTTTCATGTCGGGGAAACACATTCCACAGTACTTTAACTCTATTCTGTGGGTCGCCACTTCTTGTTGTATATGTATGCCCAGGTTTCACATCATATATATATATATATATATATATATATATATATATATATATATATATATATATATATATATATATATATATATATATATTTGCAGCTCATTTTATTTCAGAGTTGACTTTAAGGTTTTACAAAAGCGATATAGAAAGCAGTAACCCACTTGCTTTACTCTCATGTCAAATCAGCTAACAGGATTTTAAAAAGACAAAGACTTATCCTCTTAAATCACTCTGGTCTCCCATGGGTTATTCTTTAATTTTCTGCTCCTACAGCCTTCCCTCTCTTGCTCCCCTTTTTTTCCTCCCCCGTACATCTCTCCCTCGCTCTCCTCCTTGGCTCTGTGTTTTGATGTAATTGAAGAGGAGGTGATGCGCGATCCTCCTCCACAGCCAAGAGTCCAGAGAGCAAAACCTCTAATCAGTGATGTCAACAGACAACACTTGTGCAGCTCTCCGCCACCGACGGATGGCATAAAGGAAGACTGACTTTGTGGACTTGGAGGTAATGGCTGTTTGAGCTACCGACACCCAGATGACATTCATTTCATCAAGGCAACAAATACATCTCTATTCCATCCCTTATGTTAATACTTTCCTATTTCCATTGTTAATGTGATGAGTCTGAGCTGGAGATGAGGAACACAACTCTATGTCAGCTGTTATTTCTGCAGAAAAGCAGGATGATGTACTTTATAATAATAAATAGATTAAAATGTTTCTTTATCCTGATGTAAAAAGTTAATCCCCACACAATACTCTAGTCTGGATGTGGAGTAATGATCTTCTTTTGGCACATAACATTTAAATTAACATTTATGTGGTCACAGGTGTTCCGTGTATTGGATATTTAAGAATAGCTTCAGCTTAGCCAATCAGAGTGTAGGACAAGAAGTATCCATTTTATAAGTGATCATTAACATCGCACAGATGTCACACTCTGATGTTTCAGGGAGCACAGTCTGTGTTCACAAATTTTATTCTGACTCTGAGATCTCATATCCGGTTTTTCTTTTATACTTAAAGGACAGATGCCAGAAACTGGCTTCACCTTGTCATATTTTTATGTTTGCAGGGGAGAAGCTGATGAGTGAAGAGCAGTCGAAGAGAGAGAGGGAGAGAGAGAAGGAGAGAGAGAGGGAGAGGAGAGAGAGGAGGAGAGAGACGAGAGAGAGAGAGAGGAGAGAGGAGAGAATGATAGAGGAGAAGGAGATGAGACGAGAGAGAGGAGAGAGGAGAGAGAGAGCGCTCAGCACTGTCATCTGTAAAGACTTAGCTTGGACGTCATAGTTCAGTCACTTCGGGCTGCAGCTTGAAGAAGGTCTGGCTGCCAAAATAACGCTTATGTGCATTTGTGTGGGTATCCTGTATAAAACATCTATATATACAAGTGCCTTTGTTTTCCTGCTTTTATTCATTTTTTGAACAGTATACATGTATCTATTGTTTTTCCATGTTATTTATTTATTTATTTTCCAACCAAACTCATCCCATACAACACAACTGGGTTAGAAGCTGCAGTTAGGACCTCCCAAAACATTTGGACACATACAAGGTTATTGCTCCTCCTGACCTCTCAGCTGGACTCCAGAATTGTCTCCCTCCGTCTGTTCTCAAGCGTTTAAATGGTGTGGACTTCAGGGCCTGAGAGCTGCCTGATAACTGCACAAAGACGTGTTTGTTTGTTTTTTATACTGCTGGGTTGTCTTGAACACGTGCACAATTCTATGATGGACATTTGGCAAACACGCCCCCTGGCTGCGATTGCAATGGGAGCAGTTGGAACTGCGATGTGAGCTGCATGAGTTTCCACAGGAGCAGATTTGATTCTTAAATTACCTACTTTATGTACTATTATCTGAAAACAGGGGTATAATACAAAAATGAAAAAATACACTTATTGTTAGGCCGCCTTAGGACTTTCATTCCATCTGGGAGTCAACCTTGGGAGGTTGTAGCAGTAGCGTAACAGCGGCGAAATGACTGCTACAAACCTTCTCACGACTTAGGGAACTAACTACTGGGAAAACCCTGTTGCTGTTTCACAACCAGGTAGAAACTATGTTTTTATTGTTGATTATTCAGCACAGACATTTATTTAGCACCAGCTGAATAAAGCAGCTATTGACTGGAGAAATTGGTGACTGTGGACCACAGAATAGAGGAAAGGGACAATTTTGAGATTGAGGATGCCATATCGCTAAGTGGAGGCACAAACTGGGATCGGTATGAATGCACAACTGGGGAGTGGAGATAAAATGAACAGGTGATTTTTGTCGTGTAGTTAAAACGTGATCATAGTCTAAAAGTGACTACTGGAAAGTAGAGAGGTGTGTGCAGTTAAGTACTGATATAGTGGTATTTTTAACAAATTATGCCATAAACATTTTACTGATAACTCAGCAAACTGTTTCAATTTTTTGGAAAAATTAAAATAATAATAATAATAATAAAAGAAAGGGTTAGGTTCTTGGTTAAACTTAACTTGTACTTGTACTCAATGCAGGGTCATTTGGTGGACTTCAAAAGAAGTCCCATCACATTACTATACGTATTTTATTGTTATTTGTTTTGTTAGGTCTGGTCATTTACCTTCTATGTCCAGTCTTACATCACTTTTATTTTATTTATTTATTTTCAAATAGAAACTAAGACATATGGTTTGACTAGTGCCACTGGAACATAATAAGATCATAATTAAATTGATATTTTGGCTCAAAGGTCCCTCAACGTCTGTATTAGAGGTAATGAAGCAGGAGCCAAATGTTCTCTCCTGCTGACACGAGTGTTGTGGGACTCGCTAAGTTGGATTAACACGTTTAATGTTGTCAAATACTGTACTTTAGTCCAAGTGTTTTATGCTAAACCTGAACAAGTAAAAGCAGAAGCTGTTCATGATGTAGTGCTGTGTGAGTGTTGATGTGAATGGATGAGTGACAAACAGTAATGCTTTTAACAGAACCTAGACAAGGTTAGAAAGACGCTGCATAAGTGGGAACCACTGGATAAACACACAAAACATGTTGGACATGGACCAGACATCATGCACATCTGAAGCTTGTGCTGGTTTAAGTGGAAAGAAAAACAATTTTTGCCACGTGAACATAAAAGTTTTATGCTTTTGCTATTGAACCAGGACAAATAATTCACTTGTGACTGCGTGACAGAGGGCTTTTGAATAACGCGTCAGTTGTTTCTCTTCTGCTGGTCGGCTGTGCTCACTTATCAAAAGATGTAAAAGATGCCCAAACACTGCAAAGAGACTCACAATAACAACTCTGGAAAGTTACTACAGCACAAACATGCCCACTGCAGTCAAACGCAATCCAATTTCAATCCAATTTAAGTTTATTTATAAAGCATCTTTCAAACACAAGTGCAACTCAAACTCTTTACAGAATAAAACAAAGCATGAAACTAACAACAGTTGACAAATAAAAGTAAACACAGGTTAAAACAGATAAAATAAGCCCTAACCCAAACCCTTAAGTTTAATGAAACTAAAAGAAAAGATAAGATAAATTAATAATGAAATCAACCTTAGGCTCTTTTATGAAGGAAGGTCCTAAACTTAGACTTAAAAGCCGTGAGAGAGTGAATGTTTCATATCCAGACTGGAAGCTGGTTCCACGGGGTAGGACTTGAAAACTAAAAGCTCTGCCTCCCATGCTGGACTTTGGAAGACCAAGACCGCAGTCTTGTTTGAACATACAGCTAGGATGTCATTGTAGTAGTCGAACCGCAGTAACAAATGCATGTATTCATTTCTTTCTGTGTTGAAACGAGAAAGGATGTTCCTGATTACTGAAATATGAAATATGAAATATCAAGGCTGATGCCATCAAGAGAAATTAAATTCCTGGATAATGAATTTCTGAAGTGTTGGGGCCCAATACTTATTTTAGTTTTGCTCAAATTTAGGAGGAGAAAGTAATGTTTCATCCACACTTTTATATCTCTTAGTCAGGTTTGTAGCTCCAGAGATGTATCAGTGTGATGGGGCTTCATAGCTATTCATAGCTATTCATTAAATGCAGTAAAACAATTCTGACAATCTGTACTTATGCACAAGCAGATGTCAGCTTGACTGGGGAACCAGCTTTGCTGAGGCAGTGGTCTTTTAGGTCTAAAGTGTAGCTGTTGGAGGCTTGGCCCACCCTGAGTAATAGGTTTGTGAATTATTAGACAAATAAGTCCCATTACAATCCCCACTGCTGTGTCATACACGGTTAATGGCCGGCGCTTATAGAGCACCTTTTAACCTTCGGTAGCTTCTACAGAGCACCTTAAGATGCGATTTCCATTCGCCCATTCACCACCACACGTTCACACTGACAATAGTGCAGCTGCTGCGTTAAGTGCTTCTCAGCCTTCAGGAGTAACGTTAGATTCAGTCTCTTACACAAGAATACTTAAATAATACCTACATTTACACTGCAGGGTTCAAGCGATCCAATTCTGATTTTTTTTTTTTTTCCAATGTGTAAATCAGATATGTACCAGTGGACATTAAAAAGTTAAAAAGCACATTGATTCAGATATTCCTGGACAGGTCTCAGGCCTCATCCCATGTGGAAATAACCAAATATGACTCGGATATGTGCATTTGCATCTGCCATCTAAGCAGACAGATTGCATTTTCCCCATTAATTTAACTCAGACGTCCCTGAAATTGGGATAGTGGTGAGTGCCTTAAGTACAGGTGGACAAGCTCACCTCTTCCTTCTCTGCTTTAAAGTATGTCTAATCCTTTGCTTCTTGTATCCCCTAACCCATATAAAACTCCAGACAAATTACACCTGCCTACTTATATGTAATGTGTTTTAATGCTCTTTTAAAGCTATAAAAAAAAAACTACTGTTAAAGCTGATGTTGAGGAGTTGCTGAACCAACAGTCATCTCTCACTTGAGGCCAGTCATCCATGCAGCTCCTGAATCGTAATCACTCCAGTGCTGCTGCTGCTTCTGCTGCTGGCTGCCGTCATCGCCACCTGTGCCGACAGGGCTGGCAACATCACCCACAACTGCAGCCAGGAAACATATCAGCGATTCATCACCTAACTAGAACTGAAACACACACTTTGTGCTTATTTCATGGTTTTATTTGTAAGATCTTCATTTCACGGCCATAAAGACAACATGAGCAGAATGAAACAACGAGACGGCATACATAAACCATGACTGGGAAAAAAAAACAAAAAAAAGAGTCCAAAACGGCTCTGGAGCATAACCACTTCTAAGCTGAATGGTCCCTGATAAAAACTAGTCTGTAACATAATCTCCTCAGTGAAGGAGGTGAAGGGTAGCTTTTGCAGGTTAAATGTGAAAAATGATTGTTGATTGGCATCCTGGTGCCCCAAATAAAAAAGATTTATAAATCTGAAACCACATCTGACATGGATCATACCTCACCAATGGTAATGTTTCTGTTCAGATTCATCCCTGAGTTTTTAAATTATCCTGTTAAAAAATCAAATGCTTGTTTGAAAATGCCCCTTTTAGGGTTTTAACAAATGACTGCTATAGAATTAGACAATTTAATAAAAGACAATGAGAAAAAACTCACATCCTGTTTAATGTGGTCAAAACCTTTTATTTTTTTTTACTTTCTGTGACAGTATTTCTGCCACATTGCTCCTAAATTTCAGTGAAAGGTTGTTCATTAAAGATAAGTAATTTCTCCCTATAGGACATTACATTTCAAATGTCTTTCTCTTTAAAATTTTAAATGTCAAATTTCTAAATTGATCTTGAGTCTTTTTAGACATTTTGATGTGAGGTTTGAATAAACACTGGTGATTTTCTTTACCATATTACAACGTCAATCTTGACGTTATGTTTCCGTCCAGAGGTCAGTCCACTCTTACGAAGTGTAAATGATCCCCACCACTTACAAAACATCACCTTATAGTGTTTTATGGTGCATCATTTTTCTTTTTTTATAAACGTAGGATTCCCAACTATGGTTAATCTTTATTATCTGTGTCTGTTCAATTCAAATTCAAAGTTATATTATTAAAGAGGAACAGGAAAAAAGGAGGTCACGAACCTGCATGAAAATGTTCATTCAAGGTGGGGTTAAAGAGTTTTGTTTGCTGCGTTTCTTCTTCTCGTTCAGTGAGAGTTAAGCGGTTTGGCCGTTACTGTAGGTGTTATTGTTGAGTGATAAGCAAACATATATAGTAAGGATTGTATCTAACTAGATTCAGAAAGCTGCAGTTTTTTAGAGACTTTTGAATCATGACTCTTAATTATGAGGTATTATCCAATCTTATTAATTTAACATAGAAAACATTTTGTGTTTGGCTGCCTTCATCAAACATATAAACCCAATCTGTTTTTGAGGAATGTTTCAAAATTAAACAGAAAATATATTTGTTAAATGTATTTACTGAAAGAGTCAGTAATAAACACAACCAAGTCTGTGTTTCAAATCCTGCCTGTGATTTTAATCAATGTCAATCAGGAAGTGATTTACACTTACAAAGAGAAAAGACATTCAAAGGTAACTATTTGTGAAGGAGTTTTTGAAGACAAAAGAGTATCTTTCCCTACTGGATAGTCAGTCCTGCAGCATTTTTTTGTCCTAAAATAAATCATGAAATGCAATAATGGCTGAACATAAATTCCACACTGGTCGAGTTTGTCTGTTTGTCACGTTGTCAACCTCCATCTCCTGCCAGGTTTTTTAAGGCAGGCAACATTTTTCAGTTTTTCAGATATTTTTTGTTTGTCTTTTAGAACATGGTGAAAGCTGTGATATTTGGTTTCTTGACAGATGATTCAGTCCCTGCTTTGTTTTTTGTTTTTGTTTTTTTTGTTGTTTTTTTTTTTTTTTTAGTATAAAATGTTGAGAGATGCCTCTGACTTGTTTACACAACTTGGAGGAATTTAGTTTTTCTCTTCTGCAACCCCCTTTGCCTGAGTGTTCAATAAGTACTGAAGGTTAACTGTAGAAGGACAAGAGTGCTTTTAGAAGTGGGAGATTTCAGCTCAGTTATAGAATTTTTAATGGGATTTAGCTGACCAGTCTGAGTAGGACCTCCCTCCCCTATTTCAACCAGTCTTTTACTGCTGTTGTGTTTCTGAAAGACCCATGATCTGTGCTGCAGACTTCCATTTCTGGGTAAGTGAGGGTAATGCATGTGACTTTAAAATGCCTTGGTAATCTTCTAGTTACCATTCCTTTGATACATTCTGTGTGTGCAGTAGCAGATGCAGCAAAGCAGCCCTGCAGCATTAAACCCCGCTGCCGAAAGCATGCTAGAAACTCATCTGTCCATGGATTCCTGTTCAGTTGAGTGTGCAACATATGTGATGGCTACAACAGCAGCTCCTGAGAGCTCCACGTCAGCCTGCAGCTTCTCACATGTCTCCTTTGATGTTTTTTCGACAGTCCACACCAACATTCACAGTCCTCGCTCATGGAGAAAACATGTTTGGGGTTTACAGCTGTTAAACCTCTTCATAACAATTTGTATTGCTGACTAAGACATTTCAAGATATTGTAGCTTTTGGAATAGCATTGTCTTTGATATTTCAAATTGTGCCAGTCAGCTCCTTTGTGACAAAGAAACAGGAGATTAGATGTGTTAGTGTTTTCTTAACATAAAATTACCTTTCATTGGTTATTTAAGATCATAAGACCATCAGCAATAGCTAAATTATGGAAATTAATACATTTACATTTGTTTCTGAAAAATGTTCTTACTTATTTGTGAATAATAGACATGAATATTTATAAGCCTTTCAAATGTCACAACTACAGCCAATTGCAAGTCTTGTTACACCTCTGGCTGCTGTTGTCACAAGCTAGATTTACTCCTTGATTTTTGTCCAGTAGGATCTCTGGTAACATTCTCATGCCCCAGTTTCTGGTCACTTGTGGCTCCAAAAAAAAAAGAAAGATAAAAATGACCAAATGCTGAACTTGAGGCTACAAATAGGCACTGCACACCCCGACGCATCATCACAATGAGTAATCCCACTTACATGTAAGTACAGTGCACAGCAGCACTGCAGACACACTGATGTGTGCTTGCTCTTACCACTGTCTTGACTGCTTGATGATGCATTAAATACAAGCAAAGTGAAAGATTGTTCTATGCTGAGTCTGAGAAGTTTCCCTCCAACAATTATTGCACTTAGAGCACTACATTTCACATGTGCATAGCCAGATGTGTAATGTCTAACACTAACTACACATAGTGCAGTGCTGTGTGGCAGCTTGTGTCCCATTTGACACTCTCCGCCTCCCCCGAGGATCACTGCGCTGTTCTATGACTCTTTAGAAGACCATCATTCTCAACAAAACAAAATAAAACAAAACAAAACAAAAATAAAA
This sequence comes from Xenentodon cancila, assembly GCA_014839995.1. NCBI lineage: Eukaryota > Metazoa > Chordata > Actinopteri > Beloniformes > Belonidae > Xenentodon > Xenentodon cancila. The sequence continues at coordinate 4,410,484 of CM026208.1, forward strand.
CTCCTACATCCACTATCAAATAGTACTGGTTGAACATGGCCAAATCAAGGCCCTGCCTGTAATTTCTCTTTTCTTGTGGATATCAGCTGAATGTTGAATCAATTACATCCCCAGAAAGTCTGAATACAAATCTCTGTTAGACTTTCTGCAACCGTGTTTGAGAATTGAGAGGAAAATGAGGGTCAGGGATGCCTGAACACACTTGGTTATTGTTACCTCCACCCTCCGTTGTATTCTACGTACTCAATTGGTGCTGTTTTTTTGGGATGGCGCTATAAGGTTGTTTAGGTTCACACGCAGGGCTAGTGTCGGCTTTGATTACTGATAATGAACAACTTTGCATAGCCAGCTTTTGAAATGAAGAAAGGAGTTATTCAATCTGATGCAACGTCTTGTTTCACCTAAATAGGCACAACAATAGAAAAACAAAAACACCCGGCGAGAATAGAGATGCAATCAGTCAACATAAATGAGCAGAAAAAGGCTTAAAACTTCTAAGTTCTTCAGCATACGTACATCATCAGCTTTGAAACCGCAGAGCGCTGTTGACAGCGTTGTGAAAAAGGTCCATCAGAGATTCCACTGACTCAGACGACTACAAGATGTGTGATGTGTTTCTGGCAGCCATGACCCATTTCTGCACAGAAGCAGGAGTGATCAAAAATGTTTGAACAAATGTTATTGCTTTCTGCTGCCTCCCCTGCTGTTTTGGGTTTTCCAAGTCTCGGCTTCCCGTGAGAGGAAATGTTGGCCCATCCCTACACAGCCCTCACTAACCAACCAGCATGTGTCGGCACACCGCATGCGGCCACAGTAATGCCTTTAGGATCCCATCGATCTGCCGCTTCCTCAAAGGTAATGTAGTAATGCTGCAATGCTATAGCCCTACGCTGCAAGTAAAAGGGTTTGCAGAACATATTTACTTGGTGAATTTTAGGAGTCAAATGCATTTTTGTGTTGAAATTTAAAAGTCTCTTGCAGGTTTTAAATCCTCAGTGTTGGAGAAACGAAAATGCTGAAGCCTGAAAATCTCCTAAGCTGGAGATAAAATATTTAAAAACCAATCGAAGAAGGATTACATGCTCCTTCGCTGGCTTAGAAGATTATCACAAATTCTTAAGGTAAAATCCACAAGTTGTGTTTCATCACCCAAAGGAAGGTACTATTTCTTCTCACTATAAAGTAGTCATTTTTGCTGAAAAGGGGTTGAAAAAAAAAAACAAGTCTTAAGTTCTCAGAAAAACTGGAATACTTCTTTAAATGTATTTATTCCCCATTTTTTTTCCCAGTAGATGTTGAGCAGGACATTTTAGATTAAACAATCATGAAGCTTCACGTTTCTTGGAGGCACTTGAGCTCAGCAAAGCAAAACTGATTTTGTACACAAGTGTCTTCGGTTTTATCTCTGAGTATCCCCCTGAATGACAGCTCATCTGCCATAACTCCTCTTCTCTAAAGGAAACACTGTGACCGTGTTTAAAAGATGTTTGGATGTGTGGTTATTCCTCCAACTTCAGTCATTATCTTCCACAGACATTTTATCGAACCTTAGCACAGCTCTTCAGAGAGCCACAAAAGTCTTTATTCATCTTTTTAAGAACATGGAGCCAGACAAGGGTGCAGACAAGATACCAGGCCACAGGGGGACCTTCTCAAGAAAAATCATCCTGACTTTCTGGAATAAAAGCTTTAGGAAGTTACAGTTGGCTGGATGTGTTGCACAAAACTTTTCTGTGGTTGTCAAGTGACTTCATTTCAATTTAGTTTATTTATATAGCACCATTTTAAAACAAAAGCCATTACAAGGCTCTTTACACTAATGCTAAAGAATATTACAAACCAGAAAATTGTATTCCAATTCAATCCGATTTATTGTAATTCATTTATAATCCAAATTCAAAGTCCATATAATGATGGAAGACCATAAAAGCAGATGAGCTGGGCTTTGTTGTGGCTACATGGATACATCCAGGGCGGCTAATTCGGATTCTGCTTCCTACAGAAGAAGCCAGACTCATTTGGTTTTGTATTTTGATTTAGCAAATTATTGTTAAAGAATTTGGTTATGTATGACTGAAAATAATAATAATAACGTATGTTGGTATAGCACTTTTCCAAACAATCTGAAAAAGTCTTATCACAAAGCAGAGAATTTAATTCAGCTTTACAGGCACCCAAAAAATAGAACTGAACAACAAATTAGTCCAATTAATTAAAAGCCAATAGAAATAGCAACAATATTAATTGCCCAGCTGAGGGACCCAACAGATTGCATAAAACTTTCCTTTTGACACAATCCTCCATCCTGAGCAAGCACCAGGCGACTGTCGAGAGGAAAAACTTCCCTTTAACAGGAAGAAACCTCTGACACAACCAGATTAAAAAAGACGTACCGGTGATAGGGGGTTATTATTTTTATTTCATTATTGCTTTGTCTTTTTTACTGTTTTAAACTACTACTAATAAGTTATCTTTGAAAATAAAGACTCTTGAAACACCACGAGCTCAGAAATCTTGACTTACTGAAACTAAAAGGAAACATTTTGCCAAAGCTTGAAGCCTTTCTGGGGGTATTTTCCTGGTATGTTGAACAAGATTAAGTCAATAGTCAATAAAAGAGTGTACAGGTCCGTTCATAGCAGCTGGTTTAGTAGAGCTACTTGACTCTTATAACTCATTTTTAATCAAGTCAAAACATCTATCACGTTGAAATAATGTCAACATTTCTGAATTTGTACTGAGATCTTTTGTGAGCTGGCAGATGACCAGCTGCTGCGTTAATTCAGGGGGGGTTGAGCCGGGATTCGGCAGAGCTCTGCTCATGTTTTGATTTGTTTAGCTCAGGTGCGCTCAGGCTTAATCCGGCTCTCCGCGTCCTGCCGCGCAAAAGCTGCCAGCGAGTCGCCAAGGGCTCACACAAGAAGCTTCCTTTTTTTGAAACACTCAGTTCGTTTCGGTGTCTTGAGTAGTCTACTTTTGTCATCAATGAGTAAACTGATTCAACTTTGTTTTTGATAAAACACAAGTTTAAGATGCTGCTTTGTCACTGGCCAGACATTTAGTTTAATAGGTTCATTTGAGGCCCTCGCTGTTGTCCTGAGTTTGTTTGAATTTTAAAATACATATTTCTTTTTTTTTACTATTTTTTTGTAATAAATTTGCAAAGTGTTGTCTTTTTTTAATTTGGCACATGTTGGTGTAGAGCATCTTAGTAGAGTCTCCGCTGATCCACTTTGGTGTTGAGGATTGCATATTTTTGCATCACTGGTTTAATAAAGTTGCTTTCCTGGTTTGCAGCTTTGTCTATTTCTGTGATTCTCAGCAAACCTCTCGAGGGGATCCAACAATGTTTCTCTGAGTTGCCAGATGGCTGTGGATAGAAAGAAAGCTATGGATAATATGAAAATTAATACAAGTAAGGCTCAATACATGTCCAGGATTGTTTCAATGAAACATAACAGAAGAAATGTGGTTTTAAGTCAAGAAAAATAGACAATTTGCATTTTTTTCTTGCTTTATTTTAGATCCTTAGAGATAACTTGCCTTCTAGCATTTATTGCTTCTGATAAACAACTATTACAACTGTTATATAACAGCATCATCAATTTTCAATCATAAAGCTCAGAGAGGGCAGCAGCCACACTGGGTCATTAATGGACATGTTTCTCTTTGCCTTTTGGTGACGTCCAGAAATGACCACAGCTGCGGTTTTCTTAACACGCTGCTGAGTGATTTCTGCGGTTGAAGCAAAGGAAGCGCAGTTATGGCCTTTATGAGTTTATGAACTCATTCCTCATGAAATGATTTCCTGAGACGAGGCATCCATCAACCTCTTGGAAAAATGTGCTGGGGAAAAGTCGAATCAAATCAAGCGCGCACTTTCTGAAACTAATTTTCAAACAGTCAAGTTTTAATGTCGAAAGGGTTTGTTTTTTTTTTTGTTGGAGTCATTTTTTTTTTTTTTTTTAAAGGTCACTGAAGCAAAAAACTGTGGGGAACTGTTGATTTTGTAATGAAGTCCACTTGATTTGTCACACTCACTGCATTTGTTACTTCTGTGCCTTAAACACACTCACAGATGGAAATATTCCACAAATGCAACTCACACACACTCGCGCTGCCCCAGGTGTTGAACATGTTGAATTTTGACGCTATTTTAGTCAATGAACATGATGGTCCCAGCTGTCGAAGGGCCCTCTGGACAAACACACACCCCACACACACACCACACAAACGTACAGACACACACACACACCTCACACACACACTCAGGCCCACAGCGAGCATCTGATCAACGGAGGGGACTGCATGAGTTTGCAATCATCCCCCCTTTATTCCCTTCTTTTTTTGACTTGAAAACTGATTGAAAACCTTTCTGATTGATCTGGCTGCTCTTTTTGTCGTTTTCCTTTTTCACTTTATTCCACACGCCGGGGAAATTAAAGGAACGTGGTGGCGAAAGGTATCGATTCACAGATTTGTTTGCTCATAATGGACTCCTTATGAAAGCAAGCTCGAAGAAAAGCAGACATGGAAAAACAAGACACTCTTGATATCAAGTCTACTGATTTATTTCCATTTTCAGAGTTAATTCGTCTTTTTCAGCAGATTCACTAGATCTATTAGCTATGTTAGCGGGAATAGAATCTGTACATATGAGTTTGTTGAGATAAGATTACACAGGAAAAAAAATAATCAGCTAGATATTAGTTTATCAGCTCTCAAGACATTTCTGTGACAAAACAGGATAAAACTGATCTCTGAAGTAAGTCAGAGACTTTAAACCCATGATGTGATGACATGAACTTCAAACAACATACAGTCATAGACAACAGCCTAAACAATCGGACAATTTAAGTGGGGAAAGGGTTAATTTACTGGCTAAAACAGCATTAGTGTACATAATAGAAAATCTGCCTCATTCAACTGAGGATTCGCTACAAAAATACATCTAGTGACAGCTTTTTCTTCTTTAATGTACAGTTTATCACAGTAATTAATTAGACCTACATTCGGAGAGAACATACGGTCTTGCAGTGTGCATCTACTGGGACACAACACATGTTGCCACACAAATGTCGTCACAACAATGCTTCTAAATATTTTCTTTCACTCGGGGCTGCAAGAAGGGGATTTTGTGATGCTACTGTTCATGAGCTGTTCTGCGGGGAGATGCCTGACCGGTAAGAGATCATCTGCGAAGAGGCAGCAGTGACTTACTGATGACCTCAGGGAGCGACAGCGGAGCGGGCAGCCGCTCGAAGTGACAGCTGCGATGATCGAACCACACAGTGTGTGCCTTATTTTATCGAGAGTAAGCACAACGGTCCACCCACAACTACTGCTTCTGGTGGCTGAATCTGAATGCATATTATTGTTTGTGTTTGTTTGTTTGTTTGTCATCGCTGCCTGCACCAGAATAATCTGACACAGAAAGGCGCTACCAAAGATGCCCCAAAGCAATCTCAGCCAGATGTTAAAGAAGAGCAAGAGAAAACTTAGGAGGGAAAACAGTAAGAGTGGGAGTCAGTGTGCTTTCCCTGCCAGTCTGAATGTCACGCTGTCGAAATGCAGCACGCACTGCTTATTCTCTTACTGTGACAGATATCTGCTGCATTACACTTTATGATTAACAGAAGTTTTAATGAGAGGGTCCATGTATGCACTCATGGAAACGGCACTTTGAACTTCCTTGACAGCATGTGACTGCACTTGTGTTGCTTCGCCGCTGATGGCAGAGCGGGAAACCGCTCGGCAACAGAAGAACGAGAGCTGCAATCAATGCACGGCAGCTTTATGATTACCTGACAATCAAGAGCTCACATCTTCTCGTGGGAAGCGGCGTCAAAGTCAAGTGAGTCACGTGGTGAGCTGAATCAATTACCGCGCGTTTTAGCCTAAACAGCTGTGTCGCCAAATGTAGAGATGTCCGTCATGTTGGGATATTTTTAGTGCGGCTGCAGCTGAGGGAGACGGGAGAAAATCAACAGTACAAAAGCTGAGTGTAAAGGTCAGATGCTGGACTCGGTTTATCAAATCAAAGCCTCTTTTGTAAACTTCACATTTTGCCAAGCAGTTATATATCAGCAGCCCTGTACGAAGGTACAACCAGCGGGTATTAACGCCGTTTCTGCCCTCAATAGTCCACAAATCAGAATAGTTTCTTTCCTGTTTCTAACACAAAGGAGCTAAAACGTAGCTTCAAGAACATCATCATTATCTGAATAATTTTCCAGCTGTGAGCAGCCTCTCAGCTTCCTTTATGCAGTGAAATGTGGAGTAATTCAAAAAGCGTCATTAATATGTTGAAAAGGAGGCAGAAGCATTGTGTAAAGTCGGGCCAGACTCCTCAGGATGTCGTTCCTTTATGTGAATTTTAAAATCATTTACATTTTCATTTGCAGTTATAAAACTGCCTCCCAACAATCAGATCAACTAATCAGCTCATGTAACACTCAGGGGCCTCATTTATAAAAATGTTCTTTGATTTAGTCTTGAACTTCAGATAATTCCTGCTGCTGCACCTACTTGACTCATAAATGCTGCTGAGCGTTAAAAAAAATCCTCTTTCCTAAATGGTTCTTAAGAAGCTCTTTCATACTTTCCTCACCTGTGATCTTAACATTTCAAATGTTAGCACCTGATTCACCATTTCCCTTCATAATGCAGCACAAAAGAAGGTTTATTTAGGAACCGACACGGACCAACAGAAAACTTTGGAGAGGAAATGGTGGAGGAGATTGCAGCCGAGCAGCATGTCATACTCTGTTGACAAGATAAAAGCTCGACAGATGGGACTGAGACTGAAAAATGTGATTGTTTTTTTTAAATTCTTGTTTATAATTTATAAAGCATTGCAACTGGAAGTTACATAAAGTCAGAATAAAGTTGAATATTCTCCTTAGAAAAGTAATCCTACTCAGTTTTGTCTCCTGACGCTCTTGTTTTTTCCATCTACTGCAGCATCTGTAGACACCGGCCACTGGCGGAGCAAGTGTGTCAGGACTATAAAAACGCGTTAACCTGGTCTTAAATCTCCTCCCTTCTGTGTGGGTGTTTGTGCTTGAAAATATTCATTCAGATTCTATCTTCTGAATTAAAACTTTACAGTAAAGTCTGATGTTGCAGCACTGCATAAAACTCTTCCACACAGCTGTGTGTGTTTTTTTTCTGCGCTTCAGAACAAACCACTTTAAAATAATGAGCATTTTTCCGTGTATTTCTCTGATTTACTGCTTTCCTCTGTGTCTGGCTGCGCTCTTTCACTTTGGGAACAACCTCCAGCTTGTTGAGTGCCTAAGTTTAACTGCTGTGTTTTCAAAACCATTCATCGGCTGCAACCTGTCTGATCGTATTCAGGGCGACGGGAAGCCTGACCTGGGTGTGATTGAGGTACACCAGGGTACACCCGGGGCAAACAACCTTACACACTCACACCTACAGACCATTTACAATCACTAATCACTCTAACGTGCTTGTTTTTGGATTGCGGGAGGAAGCCGGAGTAGCTGGAGAGAACCCACACAGACTGAGGGAACAGTATGCAAACTCCAAAAAGCAAAGGTTCTGACCAGGACTCATGTGGCTGTGAAGCAACGGCCATGTAGCCTTGCTTCTGAATTTTCAGAAAAGTGCAATCGCACAAACTCATGAAAAGTTCACCAAAATGTTTGATGTATCCGCATCCTGGAATGCAATAACATCTCTAAACTTCCCTAAATGCATGAGGTTTTATTTCTCTTTCAATTGTAATTAAGACAAAAACTGATCTGTTTACAAATGAGGCTCCAGGTCTGCTGCTGGTATCTGGGAGGTGTTTGTGCTGCCTGCTCCTTCACCGACTGTCAGAGTGGACACTTTTAACAAACTGCTGCAGCAGCACTAAAGACGTCATCTTATGTATTTAATGCTTTTGCCTCATTGCGAGATTTTTGGAACCAACATCACCCACAATGCAATGTGGCTGCAGATGGACCAATCAGTGATTTGGCAGTAGAGATTTTACCCTCAAGCCTCTAGCTCACAGCTCAGAGGAGCACGCTGCATTTGCATCTCACAACCAGATTTTTCTCAATTTCTAATGAACCGTCTTAAGATCCAACAAGCTGACTCAAGTACTTCTTCTTAAGACCTGTGAATAAATGTTAATTTGTGGAAATCAGAGGAGTTCCCCTTTTAATATTTTATTTTGTTTAGCTGTAGCACCAAAAAGAAAAAAAAAAAGCCTCTTAGAAGGCATTGATTCCCAGACGTGTTATTTGTACATCTGCCTTCAACTGATCTTCTTGTGGAAATGCAAATTTCAGTTTTGTTTCAAGACAAACAACCTCTGTTTATTATCACAGAACAAATATATTTAAGACTTACATAAGGGGAGATTTTTCCATTAATGTCACAAAACTTTCCAACATGCCTTGTAAGCAAATCATTGGTTTTAATATGAGAAAACGGGAGCTCTGACTGATTTCTGCCGAGGGAAACGAGCCCAGATGTGTATCCCCACCACGATCCCGCTGGATGCACACCTGAGGCTCATTTAGAGCGGGATTGTGGCTGATGAGGATAATTAGCCATCATTTCATTCGGATCTGTGAATCAGTGATGGAGTGTTTGGACGGGGCGGTGAAGTTGCTGGAGGTTCGGTTTCAAGAAAGATGATTTCTCTAAAACCGAACATCACTTACACATTCCTGAAACCGTCATCCCTTGCATTTCAGTCTAGAATATGCAGGAAGTGACATGTGATTTTTCTTTGAAAAAGACAAAATGTACCATTTATGTGTCTTTTTTTTTCTTTTTTTTTCAGAACAACACCTGTAAAGGCAAGACTGCTGGATGTGGAGGGGGATACGGGGAGGGGTGATGGCTATGCATGGGGTGAAATGCTGCTGCAAAGGGATAAGGACCTGGAGAATCCAGAAGTGGGATGGGGGAGGAGGTATAGAAAGAGGGAGGAAGAGGAGGAGGAGGTGGCGGAGGAGCAGGAGGTGGATTGAGAGCGATAGGAGAAAGATGAGGGGAGAAGGAGGGAAGAATATGTGGGTAAGAGGGGACAGAAAGGTGTGATGGAGGTGGGAGAAGGGAGAGGTTGTGTTGAATGATGGTGTGGTGGAAGGAGAATGAGGAGGAGGAAGAGGAGAGGGGTGGCTGGAGAAGGAGAGGAGCGTGGAGGGGGATACAGTGCGGAGGAAGGGGATGAGGAAAACACGTCCGCTTCTCTGGAAAGAGATGCTCAAACTCCACCTCCCTCCTTCTCTCTCTTTCTTTCTCCTCCTTTTCCTTCTTCCTCACCCACTCCTTCTCCCACTCCTCCTGCTTCTCCTTCACCCGTTTTCTCTCCAGCCGTGCCTCATCTTCCTCCTTCCTCTGCTCCTCCACGCTTCTTTCAGCCTGCGTCTGCTCTCTCAGAAGTGCAGCATGTTCTGCTTCATTTCTGGTGCCGTTAACAGCATCACCACAGCGACTACAGTCAAGAGTGCTGTCAAAACCATCACGCTGACCATCGTCATCGCCACCTCTGTCACTCTGACGGAGACCCCAGCAGGTGTTGTATTCAGTTCCTGAATCACAGAGTGTGTTTTTATGTTGAATTTGGCACTGTGGTTTGGTTTTGCCCTCCTCCCTCGTGTCGCTTCTCCTTTTTAAATCATTAAAATCACAACTGTCATTAAATGCGTCATTGGTTTTGCAGATACAGCTGTCATCACCGTGGGATGCAGTTGTTGTGTGGGCAGTGGACTCTTTTTCAGTCGTGTGCTCCTTGTTTTTATTTTGACAGCGGCCATCATTTGTCTCATTAGTGATACGGTTGAAGGAGTCTTCTGGTAGGACACTCACAGGTGCTGTGATGCTCCGAGCAGGTTCCTCACTGTGGTCAACCACATTTGCATTGCAGTCTTTGATAAAATGTGGCTGAGCGTTTTCATCGTTGTGGTTAGGAGAAGCACCGCATATGGCAGAATCGTCCCGGTCACTCTGACTGCGCTCAGTCGGTGTGTTACAGGTGCGACAGTCACTGAATTGTCTCGCCTTTTCCAGGCCTCCGGAGGGATCAAAGCTTAAGCCATTAGCTGTTCCACTGCTGCCTTCACTGTCATCACAGCAGCAGGAGTTATCGAGTTTGTCAGTGGTGTTACAGCTAAATGTTTCCTCCCTGTTGTTTGAGTTATGGCTCGGAGCGGGTTTTGTCATGCAAAGTGAATGACGGTCAGTTGTTTTGTCCGCTGGGCTGCTCTCAAGAGCGTTCCCGCTTTGCAAAAGTGTCTCGTCGCCTTTGCTGTTGAGTTCGTGAACACGACAGTTCACTCTGAGGTTGGAGGTCACGCCAACACGAGCGCTTTCACTTCTCTTTAGCAAAGCGGTGACCCTCCTCGTCTTTCTCCTTCCTCTTCTCCGTCTCTTCTTCGGTGTTGCCGCCTCCAGCGCGCTGCCCTTCCTCTTGTTAGCTGCGGCTGCTCTCTGCAACGTCTTTGAAAGCGCATTGCTGGCGAGGGTCACGTCTGTGCAAGCAGATCTAATTCTCAGCTCTGTTTCTGTGTGTTGTGCGGACCAGTGTGAGGCCTGGACTATCGTAGCGTTGCTGTGTCCCGCAGGTATTGTTTGTCTTTGACTACATGCTGTTTCTCTGAAAGAAGCAGGGACGAGGCTAATCGCTGGATCGCACGCTGTTTCTCTGTGAGGTTTAGGAACAAGACAAATTTCTTCCTCGCGTGCTGTGTCTCGACGGGGAAAAGCAACACTGCTAATCAGCAGGTTACACGTGTTTTCTTCAGCATCCTGAACAGCTCTTATCTCAGTCTTCCTCGGATTCTTGTGCTCCTCATCTCCCATTCCGTCTTCCTTCCCCGCTTGTCTATTTTGTGCATCACTGCAGTCATTCTCACAAGAGTTCGGTGAAATTGCAGGACAGCATGGCATCTCTATAACAGACTCAGGGACGGGGCTAATCACAGAGTTGCACGTTGAACCCCTGTAGAGCAGCTTTCTGAGCCCCTGGCCCCACCCGGAGGCTGATTGCTGGGATTGATGCTGGCTGGCCTCCCTTTTCACCAGCAGACACAGCTGGTTACAGCGATTACACCGATTCACAGGAAGATTACTTAATAGCTCTCCCCTCTTCTCGTCATTTCTACCTGCCCTCTCTCGCTCCGTCTGATCTCCTCTTATCCTTCTCTCCTCTCCCCTCATCTTCTTTTCTCTCCCTCCTACCAGCAGATTTGGAGGAAGATTACTTAAAAGCTCTTTTTCTTGCCTCTCCTCTTTTACAGTGCCCTCTCTTTTCAACCTATCTTCTCCTTTGGCTTCAAACATCTGATTTGCACAAAGAGTACTTATTATCCTCCTTCCCTTTTCTGGGTCTTTTCTATCTGTGTCTCCTCTTCTTTTCCTCCTCCCCCTCTTTCTCATTCCTCTCCTCACGCCTCCCCTCCTCCTTCTCCTCCTTCTCCCTGTTTTTTGAAAGCCCAGTGTTGGTGCAGGGTGGCACTCGGCAGGAACGAATTTTAAAACGCTTTCATCACGGCAGCCCGAGCGATCCACAACCGCATCGCTGCCACTACAATGGCCTACAAGTTCCACAGGATTTCCTGCCTGTCCTCCTTCAACCTCTTCTTCCCTTTCATCTATCTTCACCTCGCTTCCTCCCTCCATATCTTCCTGCCTCTGTTGGCAGTCAGGTTGTTTGATCACAGATGGCTTTATCCTCTCGCTCCCTTTCTCCAGTCCTCCTTTCTTTTCTGCACCCCCTTCCTTGGCCTTGTTATGAGCTCTAAAGTCGTACAGTAGAGGGTTGACGCTGTAGGAGATGGAGGGGGAAGTCTTGGTGTAGCTGACCATTTCCGTCGGCCACAGGAGAATCCTGCTACCATCCCGGTTCAGAACACGACAAAAGGGCTCTTTGGGACGATTTGGGGGTGCAGATGTTGTCTCTTTTTTCCAGTTTGATGGAGAGGAGTCTGATTCTTTGGGCTGCATCAGAGTTGAAGACTCTTTGGCCTTTTTGAAAACACAGGAAATAGTCTCTTTAGGCTCCTTTACGTCAGAACAAGGTATATCTCTGTCTTTTTCCAAAGGGTTTAGCTCTTTCTGATCTTCAGCAGCATCTTGGATTTCCACCTCACCGCCTCTGTGTACTGCATCCGTGCTTACAGTGTCAGAAATGTGTCCTGGTATGCCACCATTTAAATAAAGATGAGCTCCAGTCCCACTTTCACCACCAGCTTCAGTCCCATCATTCTTACATAAGGGGAGCTGAGTTTCACTTCGACTGATAACTGAGTTCTTAGAGCCAATCGTATTGCGATTGCATGAAGAAATATGGGCTCCTGTCCCAGAAAGTTCCCCAGGTCCCTTTTCAGAAGTCTCAGAGTGCTTGAGTGCAGTTTTATTGTCCACACTGTGCTGGTTTCCAGTATCCCAGTGATTGACATGTACAGCATCTAGGTTTGCTGATAATTGAGATTTGAGCCGCTGATCAGCAACTTTGTCTCCAAAGTTTTTGGCTCTTTCTTGCACCGTCACACCCTCCTGTTTCCCTGACAAGCCCGAGCCCAGTCCGGCTTGGATGAAGACGGCAGCTGACTGGTGTAGGAGGACGCAGCTTCTTTTGGGCAGCGAGAAGGACACTGGTCGGACTCGTCTGGTGTCAGAGTCTGTGCATGCCACTCTGCCACTGACAAGGCTGATGTCAGAGGTGGTAGTACTGGTGGTGGTGATGTTCTTTCCACTGCTAAAAGAGGAGCCGTTGCAGTTGGCTTTAGTGGCGTTTGTCGGGATGTCTTTGGGAGTCGTGGGGTTACTCTGAGAATTAAAAGGGTTCTTGTGAAAGTGGGTAGTTTGGGCAGCGTTGCTGTATGTGTTATCAGAGTTCATCAGGCCATTGGCTGTGAGATGATTGCGGCCCAGATGGGACTTGTCGAGGATGCAAGATTCTGCAGCAGCACTTGTGGTGGTGTTGGCATCCATCTGTCTGTGCGCCCACTGGGTGTTGCTAAGGAGTCTGGTTTCCAGCGCAGGGTCCAGGGGAAGAAAGGTCTGGCTCAGCTGGCTTCCAGGCTCTGGATGGAGGGAGAAAAGCATTAAAAAAAAGGACTACAGTTAAAAGTGATTACATTTACATGCAAAACATAACTAGATTATGTGCCAGTCGTGATGATAAAGAAATGTGGGAGGGGATGCGTGTAGGAGAACGGCATTCATCTTTAAGACTTCCTATCCAGTAACCCCCTTATGTTTTTATTCAGCACTCTGGCTCCTCACCATTACCCTTTTATTGCTTTGGACACATCTAGCTATGATTTATGAGTGTAGGATGGGCTTATGAAAAACATAAGCCAATAACTGAATGTGTGTCTCCCTCATCAATGTAAAAATATGAGATTAAAGTTATACATTATGAAGTTTTGTAGACTCACGCCGACACTCATCTGTCAGGACGTCAGTATGGCAAATGAGTCAGACACTTACATCCTGAGAGAAGGTTTCAAAATGACTCACAACTTTAAAAGTAATTCATTGTGTGGCTTTCTGTCAAATCAGACACCGTATTTGTTAAATATTTGAATTTTTAGAAATAAAGCTTCAAAATAAATTATTACTCTTCCCTTTCTTAATGTGACAGTGCATTTTATACTCACAGAGGAATGAAATTAAATGGAGTTGTCAAACTTTTCCATTGGTTTCAACTTTAAAATAAGACAACTTCAACGAATGAGGGAGTGACATGTTTTCAGAGCAGGGTGACAGTTGACTGTTTCTTTAAAACCCCTGGAGCTGCAATCCTGCAGAAGTCCTGTTATGAAGGTTTTCTATTCAGTTTTCAAGAGGCCTTTATTTAACTTTAGTCATTTACAGGATGTGTGTGTGTGCTATTTTTTACCGACCAGGCACAGAATAAGTCCAACTTGTCAGGTTTGAGACACGGATGTGTTGTGGTCTCTGCAAAGGTTGTTTCTGAGTCCTGTGCATTGGTTGTAACTAAGGATTCTTAATGCATAGTAGTTATTGCTGTGGACGGCAATTCAAAAGCCATTTTCTAGTATATACATGGGTTTGGATGGTTTAGTAGCACATTGTCCACTTAAGTGGACATCAGGGAGTCATCTCACATCCATTCAGTGGATTGCACAGACCAAAGATGCCATTTAAAAGATTTTTAAATACTTGAATCCATGATGAAGATGTTGAACAGTTAAAGTTTTTTTAATTCCCTCAAGAGGAGAAAAAATATACTTCATTTGTGAAAGTAGTGACTGGTATCCAAAGGAGTGGACAAATCAGTAACTGTCTCCAAAACATGCATATGATAAAAAAGTAAAATACTCAGGCATTTGGAGACTGAGTCAACAGTTTTGACCTTTCGGTCAACTCTGTCGTAGTTCTTGCCCCATTCTTTGGATAGTGGTTTATTTCGGTATGTTTTAAAAGCTCAACCTTTTCTTTTTAAAAGCATAATTAAAAAAAGAAATGTTCTGAAATGCACCATGAAGCCATTACAATTTCTTAACAGCAGTGGTGGGTGTGCCATTGCTCCTGTCGCTGCTGATGCATCTGAACATGCGTTTCATGTGTGGTTGACAAATCTGTGGGTTTTATAGCGAGTAATTTCATATTGTTGACTCTGCAGCACCCTTTGGCTGTACTCTGTCGATGCGCCGATATGCAGTTTTTTGTTTCTTCCTGCTTTAATTATCTGCCTCATACTGATCCGCCCCATTACGCCGCCAGAAATTTCATGAAGACCGTTTAAGAAAATGTCTTTTTCATCTGAGTCCTAATGTCCCCACCTCTTTTCCACACAAAGCGATGCCCCGGGGCAGGTAGCGTTATCCTGCTGAGGGAGGCTGCTCCTGTCAGGGAGTGCCGTTGCTGCTGGTGATAATTCTGGGTGTGCAGCGCTGTTTGTACGCATGCAGACTAACAAATGAGAAAGGGTTTGTTTGCTCACATAGGAAAAAAACTTATGTGGAGGAATATTTGTCAAATGCAGTTGTAAAACCGTTAAATAAAAATGACAAAGTGGGCGTTGCTCCGCTCAGCCTCTCCTTCACCTGTCAGAGGCCTTGAATGGTGAGTCACTGCCAAGACATGTGCAAACCTTAATTTTATTCTTCCTCTTTTAAGCTTATGTTCTCTTTTTATTTGTAAAAAAAAAAATTGAATCCCTAATGGTAGTGGATCTTAGTATAAGACAAATATAACAAAACAAAAAAGCAAAACGAAACCAGAAAAGTCATGTGTGCATGTACGCACAGAGGGCGTACTGACCGCACCCTTTCTGCCTCGACAGGGTTCGAGAGGCTAATGTGCAGCCAGGTGCTGCACTGGTCATCACAAAAACTGAAGGATTAAAAGAGTTCAGCTACAGAACCTAACAGAGCGTGCTAATCCAACAAAGATTTGACATGACGCATATGATCTTTCCTCCTAGTGTGGCGTCTCGATTTCCATTTGTACAAAGGTCAGGATTGTTACAAATTTATGCAAAATATTCATACTGATTAATTACAGCAACCTCTAGTTGGAGTTTCTGAAGTTGAAATGAACTGGTTTTGAAATGCTGTTCTTACTGAATCCCTAAAGCTTTATTTCATTCAGTGTGTAATTGCTTAGAACGTGCTCCTCTTGTGATTTTTGCCTCGCACTTCTTGCCCATGTTCATTTCCTTCCCAGCATCTTCTGTCGACTGTGTTTCTGCAGCAGTCCGCACTCTGTTTAATCCCTTAGAATCGAGAGTGATATCCTCATCACCAAAACCAAAAACTCACTCATAAACTATTTAAGCAGCCTAGCAAATGCCTTTTTAAGTAAATAAGAGCTCTTACTTGTTTCCAACGTGGTGTTGCTTTGGTGGAAATCAGCCCAGTTCCGCTCAAAGCCTGGTTTGGACTGACTGTCCGGGTCAACAGCCACGGTGGTGGACCGAAACATGGGACCAGAACCTGGAGCACTGAGGAAAGCAGAAAAGGTTAAAATAGCCAGGTGATGAAAAGGAATGCCAAGAAAAAGGAGCAAGATGGTCAAAGAGGAAGAGTATTGGAAAGGGATAAGGTCATGGACATGAGCTAAAGCAAAGGTGAGAGGAAAGGTCAAATGAAAGGAAGGATGAGGAGACAATACTAGAAAGAAAAGAAGTCAATAGAACATAAAGAAATACGTGGAGCCGAGGGGAGAAAGGCAGAGAGGAGAGGAAAGATGGAGATGAAAAGACATACACAGAGATAACAAAGAGGAGGGGGAAAACCAGCTGTGGGGAGAAATAAGATAAAGAGACAAGTTAAAAGAAAGTCAGTGATTACAAAAGGGAAGGAGAAAATGAAGGAAATAAATAAAAATGAGAACAAAAGAAATCGAACGAGAGTTGAAAGGTGGAAACAAATTGAGAGGAGAGGAAACAAGGAGATGAGCACTGGGGAGGACAAAAGGAGCGAAGAGCTGAAATTCAACTGAAAATCAATTTGGCCACGCTGCTCTCCCCTCTCCCTCACTTTGTGCCGGGAGCCAAACTGCATTGTTACAAATCTGAAAATGGCAATGACAGCTGAGCTGACACTGAGACGGGACTTTGTGTGCTTCGAGTGGGTTCAGCACACAGTGTGAATGGTCAGAAACACTTCAGAGGTGTGCTGAAGGTCCTATTTACAACAACAAGATGCATTTTATGGGCTGCTGCACCAACGCTCAATATCTCCAAGGAGCTAGTTAGCGATCTCGGTTCATTTTTAGTCATGAACAGTACTGCGAAACAAACATGTCAGTAAGCGTTTAAAGTCATTTTATTCATACGCACAACAAAAAGTAAAGCTTGAACGCCACGAAAAGATAAAAAAGAAAGCAACAGTTCGGTACTTTTTTAATTTTTTTTTTTTTTTTGGTGAAAAATATGCTCATAGTGACTTCAATATCAGCGACTTATATTAAAAAAGTCAGGACAAAAGCAATAAATGGTGGAAAAAGATGAGTAGGGGAAAATAAGACAGGGAGGAGTTTTTCTCAAGAGCAAATACAATGTCTGACCAAAAAAATAAAAGTCGCCTCCTGGATTTAATGGAGCTTTACATTTGGGAAAGTGCCTCAGTCATTATTATGTTTCCACTGGTAACAGGTTATTTCAGCCTAACTCATGCACTTCCCATTCCCTACACAACCATGTCAGAAGACACGTCCTGAAAGCTGTTGTGTGACTGTGCATTTTGATCTCCATGAAGCAAACAAAACTAGTAAGAACATTTCTGAAATCGCTAAAATTGTGCCATCTAGGTAATTATTACAACCTGGAAGGACAGCGGAGAATCGTCACATTCCAGGAAGAAATGTGGCCATAAAAATAAAAAAAAAAAACCAATTAAAAGACTAATAGATTTCACTTCAAATTGTGAAATGTTCTTTGAATAAAATCAGATGAAGAACATGCCTGTGTTTAACTGTGAAAGTAGAGAAATAGCATTTCTACTTACATGTGCATGAAATATCAAATAACTGGGACTAAAATAAACTATAATTTATCAGTGAGCATTGAACAAAAAAGGTTCATGTTTGGTGAGATAAGTTTACCCTATTCTATAAGAAGGAGAATCCCAGAATCCCAGAACAGAGGGTTTTTTTCTGGAAAAAACTTGGAACTGCCCATATTTATGTGGGCTCTGAAACTCTTTTTAATAAAACTATCCGGGAAGATACTTTATACAGTACTTCCACAAGTGTAGGTATGTAGCAATACCACGTCTGACCATATGGGGGCAAAAGGATCTGCTGTGTTGACAATAGACCCTCAATACTGTGCTAACTGTACTGAGTACGGTCCGGCGGGTCTTGTAATGTCTCTTTACCCCACTAGAGGTGCACTTTATTGTATCTTATGCCAGAGGCTGACACATGAACGTTATTGTGATACGCTACCCCGTGTGTTCAGAAACCCTGGCTTTTAATCTACAATGTACCAGAGAAAAATGTATAAATGATGATGCCATCTCTGATCAAGAGGTCATTTAGGATGAACTGAAATAAAGAGAAAAATTAGAATAATAGGATTTTTTTTTTTTTTTTTTTTTTTGTCGTTGCATCTTCCAGGCTAAAGAGGAGTGGAACCATCAGGGTCATCAGTGTTTTGTTCATAAGCCAGCATCGGTGCACAGCTCACGAGTATCCTGTGCATTTGTGAAGGCACTACTCATTTAGAGTAGGTCTTGCTTGTTTCAGCAAGACAAACCACATTATGGGAGTATCACAACTACATCTGCTTTGTGATAAGAGTTCAAACTCATCCCCTCCTTTAGAGCATCGTGAAACAGATAAAACATAAGAGACCCTGGACTGTTGAGCAGCTTTGATGCTCCATCAAGCAAACAGGCAAACATGTCACTTTTAAGAACTACTGCAGTTGGTCTTCTCACTTCCCAAACACTCAGAGAGCAGTGAGACGAAGAGATGATGCAACTCAGTGGTAAGCCTGCCTCTGTACCAACTTTTTTGACACATGTGGCTGGCATCAAATTGAAAACCATTATATGCACCATTTGTGATATAATATACGGATTCAATGTTTTTTTTTTGTGTGTGTTTAGTTTAGTTTTTTATTTTAAATCTCTGCATTCTGTTATTTTATGTTGTTACTTCACACAGTGAAGTACCAACATTTTTTTAAATGGGGACGTGCAAAACGTTTATACAAAGGTTGAAAAGCTGCGGATGTTGATGGATGATGGCTGAGGAGATTTATGTTATCTTGGTGTGGGCGTGTTGCTACTTCCAGCGTTGAGCCCAAATTGTGCTTGTACGTGGCATGATATAAATTTCAAGAAACTAATTTCTCTGCTTGGCAGCTGGCCCGATAAACCCCCACCCTCACCCCCGGAGCATGTTTTCAGCAGAACGCTACCAAATCCACATCATGTGTTCCTGGACCTCTGTGCCTGTGTTTATTTTATTTTATTTTTTTAAAGACAAACAGCACGTGAGCACAACGCTGTTTGGCAGCCCACTCGAGAGTCTAAGATGTCAAAGCTTTTCATCAGCACGTAAACATATACTTCAGATATGTAGATTTTTCTGCAGCAGCTTGTAAGTGGCCCTGGTAAACATAAATATGGCGGGGTGTTCCCTGTTGGGGGACGTTTATGATGAATCATTTTTAAAAAGGAAACATTTTTGTTAATAAGCCAGGTTTTGTTGTGGGGCATTAACCAATTTCAACTAGTCACGATCACTTATTTTTATGGTTGTTTTACAGCCGTTCTTTGTAGTAAATTTGCAGGTTTTCAAGAGTCTCCATTCGACATCTTTTCACTTTATGTGGATGTTTTTGAAATCATTTTCTGATAAGTCTGTGTCATCTTTCATTCATTTAATGTTCTCACACTTGTTTTAGACCTTTTTAGTGATTTTTCTCTTCTTATGGTCAATTTGTAAGGATTTCTGAGTTTGTTTTGGGTTGTTTTGCTGTCTGTCAAGCATCGTGGCCGTCAGTTGACAACCATTCAGTGGCATGCTGGGTAACCAATTTTCCAGGCAGTGTGATTTGATTTCAGAACTAAGTGAGAGAATGGGAAGCAAACACGAAGCTTGTGTCATCATAACGGCGCCGGCAGTGACAATAGGGACAATTCTGCACACTACAACTGGCTGTAATAAATAAGTAGCTCATGCTTATTCTCACCTGGCCCTGCTAAAATATAATTTTACTTTTCAAAAGAAAATAATTTTCAAAGCATCCTGTGATACAATGACTCCCAAATCACAAATTTCGAATGAGGCAAAGATGTATCATCCTGTGATCATGGTTTGAAAAGGCTAACAATGTCCTATCAGGAAATTGCTCAAACGGTTTACATGGATGGAATCCTGCAAAGACAAGTATCATGAATTGTGTAAACTGCTGCTTATGTGGTCTAACATCTGCAGGGAACTAGTTTACATAAAACTTCTACTTGAAACAACTCACGCCTTGAATGCGGAGCATGAACTGTGGATAGAAGAGCTGGACTTACTGAATGTCTGCGAGAGGCGTTTTGAAAGGCTTAAAGCCACTAACTGGTCTGGCTTTTATTTTGAAATTTCATGGGTTAGATGAAACAGTTTGATTAATTTTTTATAAATTGTCATAACTTATGAACTTAGCTCATGAGATAATGCAACACGTTTTTATTTTTTTACATTTCAGCTGCATTATGTATATATGTTGTTTGATCATTAAACAATAAGATTAATATACAGGAAAAAACATTTCATGCTTAACTTTGTCTCTGAAAGCTCTGTTTGTTGCTCAAGTAAAATAAAATGGACTAATTGCCATTTTCTTATAGCTTATTTCCACGTTTCCATGTTCATCAATATTCATATTCTTTTATTTTTATGTTAATATGACCTGCCAAAATGGACTTTGTTCATTCCAGTTTCAGGTTACATAATTCTTCTTTAAATTAAGCCCTCATCTGTGAAAAACATTGACCATAAATAGCTGGCAAGATGCTCTTCTTTCTCTCTCAGTGGTAATCCAAAAACATAAAGTGCTCCACTTTACTAAATAAAGGTACTTCAAAGTCTAACAATAAATAAAATACATCCTATTTTATGTGCCAGATTATTGACTGTTAAACATTTTTTTTTCATTTAAACTGTAACACATATTCAGTTAATAAAATAAAGAGGAATATCTGTGCTTTTGCAAATAAAAACTGCTGCACTTTGTTCCAGAAACAGTCAGGTTCAACATGGACATGAAGTCATCGTCACATGTCCCAATGCCTTTTCTAAAACCCACAGTTGGCTTTCAACATGTGGGGTTCATGCACGCATCTGTGTATGTGTGTGTGGCTTTGAGGTTTAGCAACGTAACATTAAAGAAGTATCTCTAACTTGGTCTAGCGTATCCTTAACTTAGATGATTCAGCATTTTTCTGGGTGCTCTATCCACGCTTTTTTCCTTCGGTGATACCAGTGAAAGATAGCAGAAGCTGCAGGCTTTGCACACTAATCGGCTTTATTTTCACGCCTCTTATTCTTTTTCTTTGTGCCATTAGATATTCTCAGTGAGGTGATGCTCAGGTGAGGTGATGCTGAAGTGTTAGATCAAGATTCGATTTGATTTTCCTTCCTTCACAGTGTATTTTTAAAGCGACACAAAGAAACGTTTGCAGTTTTTAGCTGAGAGGGTCCCACTATGGACATAGAGGTCAACTTTCTTTCACAACACTCTTAACAACTCTTGTCACTATTTACTTCATTTGGTTTCTTAAAGGATATCAAGTGTTCGAGCTAAAGCTTCATCATATGACATCGTTGAACACTTTTCAGGGGGGTGCGGTGTCAAAGGTTAGTCTTGGACCCTGAGCTCGACCTTTTGGGCCGCTGTGCCAGAACCTCTGTATTTGTCATAACAGCTGATTTTCATTTAGCCGCTTCGGTTTCAGGGTTCGAGTATTTTCAAGTTTTCGAGTATTGAGCTTGTGACACCGTTGCAGCTCCCTGGGAGTTCCTGAATAGCACAGGGCCTATATTAATAGTATTATTTATATTATGTGTTTTCTGTGGTGGCGTGTCAAAGTGTCAGCTGTGGAGCTGGGACTCAAGCTGTTTTAATTGATTTGCAAACACTGGCGTATGCCTAAATACACCCCCGCCACATACAAAACAACACCAGCATCCATTTGCAGTCGGGTTTCTGGCCACGCGATGGATGCAAATTCAACACTCACCTGCCTTTTAGCCCCATTTTTGGAATCCACCTACTCCTGAGAGAAAAACAACATGTTTGCCAGCGAGTCCTCTAACCTTTTCTGTCTGCTGTTTCATGTTGAGCAGGTTGCATACTGAGGGCAACTTGGATTTTTTTTTTCCTTTTTTTTAATTTTATTTTACAGCTGCCTCCTGCTGTTGCTGAAAATGACACTGATCGGAGGAGAGAAAATGCAGTAAAACGGTGAGCGTTACGAGTCATGTAGCTGAAATAATTGACTAAAAGCACTCAGAGCTTCACTGTGAGGTGATTAACATCTTTAAAGTTTTTTTCTATCAAAAGTTCCACTGACACAGCTATTGAAACCCATATTCATATAAAAAGAAAACATTAACTTCCGAGAATTCATTGTTTAGTTGTAAAGAAGGTAGAATATTTTTATGCAATTTGAATATTTAAAAAAAAATATTCAAATTTTCGTTAGTGGGACACAGTTGTGCAGAACAAGTGTAACAATGAGGTTGAAATGCAAAATGAAAAGGAAAGCGTTGTGTGCTACTCACCACTCTCCTGCCCGTCTGTTGTCATGCTGATGGATTCTCCTCAGCGCTTTTTCCTCTCTCTTCTCCTCCCTGCGTCTCCTCTGCCTCCTGCAGGCCAGCGCTCTGTAAAACTCCCTCTGCTTCAGCTCCTTCAGGCGCTGCAGAAACCCAAGACTTATTACTTTTTGTAGTAAAATGAGCAGTTTTATTTAAAGAAGGTGCAGGAGGTCAAGTGGGTAAAACATTAAAATGATGTGTCTGATTAAGTCGACAAGTATGTGTGTGGGAGTTGGCTGTGTCTGTCCACTCTGCAGAATTTGTCTGCATCCTGTTTGCGCACATGTGTGTTTACGTTGACTTTAGTTCAGTCTAGACCAACTTCATCCTCTCATCGAGCTCTACATGCAACCCAGAGACACTGACACAGTGTGTGAGGTTTTTTCTTATTTTTTTTATGTTCGTCACAAATAATAATGATGATGGCATTGCGGTGGACTCACATGACAGACAGACGATAACAGACAGACACACAGCAAGGCAGGCAGGGGAAATGACGAATTGATGAGTTGCTTAAAATGGACAGAGAAAAGATAACACAAAGACAGACAGACAGGTTGGAAGATGGATGCAGTGGGGTTTGTTAAAGTTTTCCTGCTGAATGCAGCTTCTTCATTTCATAGAAGATGTAAAGGAAATGAGATCTGGACAGAAATGTCAGTACGTCTCACAGCAAAAACACCTCAAACTACAACTTCAAAAATAACCGCAGAGGAAAACAAACACACTTACAGCACATGACAAAGATTTCCTGTACAAGCTGCGTAAAACATCCAGATAATGCGATATGTTTGTGCAATCATTTATTTCAAGGACTTTTGTCTTATTTGTTTTTTCGCTAAAGTGATACCAAACCACAAGCAATAACCGATCTCAGAAATAGTCCTCACAATAGAACATTAGAGCCATTCAACAGCTGTCCAGCTGTTCAGAAAAGGCTTTGAATGGTATTTAATTGTTCTTCACAAATATCATTACGACTTTAAAGTCAGCAGGTTTCAATTTTGAATCTACTATATTTTCAACATGATCTCCAATACAATCACATTAACTACACCTTAATAAACTTCCTATTTATAGATCGTTATTTAATGAATTATTTCTATGTATCAGCAAAGGTGGAACTAACTGCAAATACTTAATACCGCATTTAGGTAGAATTTAGATATTTATTGATCTCACTTGAAGAATCTCCAAATAAAAGTTCATTTTAATATGATATACTTGATGGGATTTTTTTCTTCTCATATTTCACATCCAAATAGGACAGTGGGATTTGGAAGTAATGATCATTTGGTGTATTACTTCCTTGCCTTGCCTTATCTGCATCCAGCAGACCTGATAATACAGAATTACTAGGAAGTGTCATGGTTTAGGGTTTTGTTTTCTCGGTTTCTGAAGTAACAGTTTGACCTCCCTCGTTCCCTTCAATCCTGATTGTTTGCACCTGTGTCTCATCAACCCAGTCTGTATATTGTCTTGGCAGCCCTCCTCCCAGCTGGTCAGGCTGTTAGTCATCTTGGTCCTTCGGTTTCCCTGGCTCTAATTTTTCTGGCTCTCTGGTTTCAGTGATGCCAGATGTATGATAATTATCGTATTTGTATGATAATTTCCACCTCTGTACAACGTACGATCAATAGTTGGAAGTGTATGATAATTTCACAATGCCTCTCAAAAAGCTGGTATTTTTTCACCACTATTATTCACGATTAATCTTATTTGGAAACAAACTCAGCAGATTCATTTGTTTGTAACTGATCTGATGTTTTAAGTGAGTTTTTATTTATTTTATCCTCATTTCCTCTCTCACGCAGACATGCCTCCTTAGCCCCCAACCATCAGAATATATTGCAAATTCATTACACATCCGCCGTTGTTGTTGTTATTGTTGTTGTTGTTACAACAATTGTAGCAGCAATGCAACGGTTTCAGACTTTCCGTACGATAATTTGGGTTTTTGCATCTGGCAACACTGTTTGGTTTTCTCATTTGGAATTTCTTTGTTTTTCATTGGGGGCATTTTAATATTTACTTTTTGGATTAGCTCTCTGTGCAGCGCGTTACGTTAATTAATGCACTTTTGTTTATACTCCTGCCACTTCTGTCTCCTGCATGTGGATCCTACAACTAAAATTATTACA
This sequence comes from Xenentodon cancila, assembly GCA_014839995.1. Classification (NCBI taxonomy): domain Eukaryota; kingdom Metazoa; phylum Chordata; class Actinopteri; order Beloniformes; family Belonidae; genus Xenentodon; species Xenentodon cancila. Next base: position 4,434,894 of record CM026208.1, read on the forward strand.
GGAATGTAAAATAAAACAAAACAAACTTTTATGTAAAGTCATGAGGACGCACTAACCAACAACGTGGGTTAAAGTGAACTACTCAGTTAAGTTTATTTGTATAGCACCAATTCACAACAAAATTCATCTCAAGACATTTCATACAGAAGTTTAATATCGTTTGGTTAGAGACAATCCAGTTTAGTCCAATTCAGTCCAATCTAATATTGTCCAGATTTAAAATTCATGTATTTCCATATAATCAAGGCAGGATTGCTGAAGAACCTAACAGATTGCATCCTTTAGTGCAATTCTGAGCATGAGGCAGTGGAAAGGGAAAAACTTAATTAACAGGACTAAAAAACCTCCAGCAGAACAAAACTCAGGGAGGGTGGCCATCTGCCTCATCCGGCAGGGGGTCAGAGACGACAGGAAAGAGAGACCAACAGAGAAATTAGTCCAGTCATATCTGTCTGTGAGTCACATAAGAGAACAATGTCAATTGCAGCAATATTGCTGTATACACACAAGAAGAGTAAACAGGATGGAGCCAAATGCATCATGGGAAGGCTGCCAGCAGTCTAGGTCTATAGCAGTATAACCAAAGACAGGGTTCAAGACACCCCTGTCAGTCCTTACTATATTTCTTATCAAAAAGAAAAGTTTTAAGCCTAATTTAAAAGCAGAGATGAGGTTTGTGTCTCAAACACTATCTGGGATCTGGTTCCACACGAGTAGAGCCTGGTATCTGAAGGATCTGGCCCCAATCTAACTCTAGGACCCAAAAGTAAGCCTGCAGAGCGCGAAACGCTGTGTTGGGAGGACAGAAGAAAACTCACCAGCCGCTTTATTAGGTACATCTGGTAAAGTGGTGAGTGCAAACTCTCGGTAACGTGGCCGGTGAAGGTACGAAGGTAAGGTAAGGGTTTAAGATGAAAATGAAAGGAAGCTAAGATTGGAGAAATAAATGTACTGCTAATCCTCATCACAATTCTCACAGCAACATTTAGTATCAGCTGAAGGCTTTTCAGAGTTATTTTAGGACATCCTATTAATAAGGAATTACTGTTGTCAAATCTTGAAGTAACTAGAAAACAGTGCAAACTGAGCTCTCTTTTTATTCCTTTTATTTTCAATCATTTCATGAGAAGATGTATTTAAAAAAAAGTTTTATTCCAACCATTTGACAAGTTAAGCAATTTTAATTTTGCAGTAAATTTGTAACTTTGGCTTGATGTTTTATCAATTAAGAAACAATGTAATTTGTGTGTTTTAAATGATGTGATGTGTTTTGCATCCAAAGCACATACACAAATACATTTGTTGTGTTTGCTCATATTTTATTTGTATTTTATTTTCCAACTAAGTATATATATTTGTAATTAAATAAGGAATGTGTAGACCTTTGCAACCTCTGTTTTTTAGTGCGACTGGTGAAGGTGCACAACAGGACAAACCTCTAAAACTGCATTTAGTGAATAATCTTAATCAAAATTCATGATAAAGTTTGTTGGGCTGATTGTGAGACACAGGCTTTTTAAAGCTCTCCTTCCTGCCAAGTAACATATAAAACTGTATTATTAACGGCATTGTATGTCTATTGTAGCATGTGTGTGGAAATTACTGTGTGGCTGGATTGTGAGGGAATCAATAAACAAAGAAATAACTGGAACAATTTAATGAAATATTAATTCCATCTCCCTTTTTGGATCTAGAGACAGTCTGATTTTAAAAATTCACTTAATTAGTAAACATTGTGATCCATTCTTCTGACTCAAACCTTTAAGATTAAACAAATAAATACATTTTAATCAATAAAAGAGGATGTGGCCCTGTGATAGACTGGCGCCCTGTCCAGGGTGTACCCTTGCCTCTCACCGGGATAGGCTCCGGCAAACCCCCATGACCCTGCAAAGGATTAAAACGGGTATAGAAAATGAATTGATGGAGGGAATAAAAGAGGATGAAGTTTAAGGGCCTCTCAGGCTTTTGGCCCCTGGGCTCATGCTCAGTAACTCCTCTTGGTTGTTTTTCGGAAGTTTGTTTTTCATTTACTCAACTGAGCATGAATTGCTGCAGGTGACGCCAAATGGAATAAATCAACATATCACAAACAAAAGAGGCACAGCTCTCATTGTTTCACAACAGTCCAACTTGCAGACTTGGACAGTTTTAAGTACTTTGAATTGTGTAACTTTGCTGTGCTGCACATTGATTTTAAGAGAACAATGTCTTGAAGGTTAAAGAGCTGCACAAAGGGGAAGTAAAGCATTTGTACAAAGGCTCCCTGTTTCTTCACAGGTCATATGATGTGGTTGTAAACACCTCATCTATTGTTTGCCTTTAGATCCAGGATGCTGGACTACAGAGCAAACACAACATATGATATCACCTTCCTGCATCTGGCACATCTTAGCGTATGAATTATATATTGACTAAGAAGAAAACACCACCTCTTTAGAATAAACCATGCATGGCTGTTTATTTCAGGCTGAATCGTTGCATCTGTCACACCAGCACAAAGAGTGCCAATGGCATAGCTCTCTCAAATGACTTCATCTGAAAAGATGGGACCGTGACTGACCGTGAACTAAAAGACGGCCAGCTTAGCTGAGACTGTGCAGGCTGGAGAATATTACTGCTGGAAAATCCATTTCCTGCAAATGTTGCAGTCTCAAACAATATGCCCTAAATTCTCCTTGTCCTCAAGCAAACCTAATAACTCTGACACACAGCTAACTGTGAAAAATATTATGGCTCTTTCATGGCTTGCAAGTGAACAAATGATAATTGCACCAAATACATTCCTCCCAGCACCTATCATTTTGCACACATCTGAACAGCTGCACGTTTTCAGTCGCCCTTACTCATATCTATGGAAAGATAGATATTTCACATTCATCTCATGAAAAGAGTTAAATAATAAAACAAGACTATTTTAGCAATAAAAAAGATCAAATTAGCAGCCTTTATAATCCATTTGACAACCGGTATGTTTTTCAGACTCATAATAACGGTAACGAGGTGCACATCATTCTATATGGTCATCTATGTGTGAAAACTGAACAGTGAGGTTAAAGGTAGGGTAAGCAATATTTGGATGATGTAACGTCTTGATATTTAAACAAAACATAATCAAAATACAGATTACTACCCCCATGTTGCCCCTCCCTCCCTGAGAAAACAGGCTCCATCAGTGCATAAACCCTCCGCCTGTTGGTGATTGGCAGGTGTAATGTTTGTTAGGTTTTGAGAGCAAATTTCCTCGCCTCCAGTTTAACAAGCCAGAGCTGTGTATGAAGACTCGTGTTTGTTTTTGTTTTTTTTTTGTTCATTTTTTTAATTGTACTGAGATGCGTAGCTTGCAGATGGTGAGAAACTATTGTTCTGGGTTTAAATCATTAAATCATGTAGAATCACCCACCTACCTTTTCAGAGAATCAGGATTTGTGTGAACTTGTTGAGTAACCTGAAACAGGTTTGGTTCAGGTACAGAGTTGATATAGTTACCAAAACTAAGACTAAAACTGAAACTAAGTGAAAAAATAACCCTGTTTTTTCCTTTTCCCTTTCTTCAAAAAAAGGCATGAAAATGATTTTTTTCATTTTTGTGCCATGTCTTTTAGTTTGGCACTTCATTTTTCTAATTACTAATTCTCCCCAGTTACATAAACTTTTATACAGCATTGTTGATATGATTCTTTCATCCTAAATTTAGTTTTGTCAATATCTGTTAGTCAATAAATCAAAGACTAAGACTAAAACAAAACAAAAACTAACCAATTTTTCAAAACTAAAACCACTGATGCTTGTCAAAGTAACTAAAAATAAACATAAACAAACTAACTGAAAAATAAAATAAAAATAAAAACTATTAAAACATTTAAAACTATTGTAACTCAAAACAATCATAAGCCTGCGCGTTAGGACCTCAAATTAATATCATGACTAGTTGAAAGTTTTACCTTGATTATGATTAATGGGAGATTATTCTAGTTTAGTTTTATTTTTCTTTCTTTGTTTTGCCCTCATACATCAGGGTTTTGCTGTAAAAAATGCTTGACAATTAAAACTTCTAAGGAAAGGTTTTTAAAATAAGCGTAGGGAAATTAACTAATTTATGGTCATTTACTGAATATTTTTAACAATTGAAACCAAAGTACATATTGCTTAAAATGAAATTGTCTTCTGACGAAGTTCACATTTTTGTTTTATTTTAAAAAGGAACTTAGTGAGTTAAAAAGGAAGAAAATAACATGAAAATCTTAATAAATATTTGGTCAGCATTACAGGATGGTAGTAGAGGACTATAGTGAGAAGGGTGTGATTTCAGACAGACAGCCTCTTTTTTAGCCATAAATCGTCCTTGTTCAGTAATGTCGTTGTTCTTTGTTGTCTTCTGAAAAGCCAAAATGTGTTCATTGTTTGGACACATTTTGGGTTTTCTGAAGATTGTTTTTCTTTTGGTACAGTTGTCTATGTGTTTGAGTTTTCCTCCGTGTTGCCTTCATGTCTCGGACTGGACAAGGTGGCGCCATGTAACTGTACGTGCTGTAGTTTGTTTTTTAAGGTAACAGCACAACATCAGTCATACGTTCTGTATTTTCATCAAGTTCTGATTTATTTATCAGCACTATATTATAGACTTTCTTGGGAAATACTGGAGGGAGGGAGAGGGAGGAGGTGACACTGTGTTTTCTATCAAATATCGACAGATGAGACATCATTCAAAAATGTATTACCCTGCCTTTAACTTACACTGTACCTCCACTCCCAAAACCCTGTTTACGTCCTGCTGTTATGGATTGTTGTGTGTAGTTTAAAGGCAAAAGAAATTCTAATCAACATAACAAAGCCTAAAACACACACACACACACAAATGGGGAAGACTTACATGTCTATTTTTTATCCTGTTAATAAACCATCAAAACATTCAGCTCTTTGATTTTCTGAAAGGCCCAATGTTCATATTTATTTACATATTTTTTATACATATATTTTTTGCAGTTTTGTGTGTGTGTGTGTGTGTTTTGGAGAGATCAAAATAGCAATCGTTTTGCATTTCTATGACAGATGTATTCACAGATATATTCTGTGTTTATCACTACTTCAGCATTAACAACATTAGTCACATTATCAATGTGTATCACTAAGCAACACTCCTGCCCTGCACTGCCATCTCAGCTTGTCCACCCTGAAGTAGTGGAGAACAAAAACAACAAATACTAGTGTAATGGGGCTCTCAGTTCCACCATGCGTCATAAAATCAATCAGCACAAGCGCTTGAGCTATAAGACGGGATTTTGTAAATGTGTTGGCAAGGTTTTGTTGACCACAGTGAGTGCTGTGTTGTGTGCCAGAAGCCAGCGCTGAGTGGTCCTTGTGGCACTGGGATGTAATAAACCCACAGCCTTGGTCCGAAGGGTTGAGGAATCGAGTGGTGGGATGAGGCAACGCTCTGCATGCCAGGTTGAAATGGACTGACTCACCTGCTTGTGGTGGTGGTCGTAGGAGTTGATGTGGTTGTCGTATTGCTGATGCCTCACGTATTGTTTGTCACAGAGCTCGCAGTAAAACCTTGAGTCCCCTTCCTCCTGCAGAGATGGAGACGTGGATGGAAAAGATGAAATGAAACAAAAAGCAGTGAAGGTCTCAGTGTAGTCAGTACACTTATTTATTTATTTATTTATTTATTTATTTAAATATGGGGTTTTTATTTGTTTTTGTTATTATCTCTTGGTAGTCAAGAGAGTCTCATTGTTTCACTTGCCTGAATTCATATTGGGAAAATATCCTTTTACAGAGACTCTTCATGGCTTCAAAAAGCAACCCACAAAAATGGTTGCTTTGGGATAATTAATTTTGAACAAATGCTCATAAATGTATTGTTTTGAGATTAGATAATTCAATTATTCACCCTGGTAATCCCCAAACAGTCAACCCATTTTTATTTATTAGTTCTTCTTCATTATATTTGTCATTAATAAACGTTAATAATGACTTTTTTAACTAAAGCTCGGACTCATGATGCAGCAAATAGTGATTCAACACATATCAGCCGCCACAGATTTTATAATAGCTAAGAGGCTATTTTCTCTGCTGTTCTGGAAATTGTTTTGACAACTTAAAATAAGTTTAGGCATATGAATGAGACTTTATAACTTTATTTATTTGTAGTTGCAGTGTTGGTTCATTCTGAATCCAATTTGGTCCAATAACATTTAAAATCTCGCAGCACAGTTCTCACTTGGCCTCTTTTAAATGAATCAACTCTGAAAATTTAGGCTCCTTTTTCTGTCTTTTTTTTCATTAAACCACCAAATTTTCTAAAAAGTCCGTCTTATTTTGAATCGCAGTGCTTGATTGATTGACGGTAAGCATATATTTATGTTTACTTCAGTATAATTTATGTGTATCTGGATGTTTATGGTATTTTCTTCTACGAAGTGAGGTACCAAAAGTTAATTCCTGTATATCATATTTTTTCATTTCTGCATAAATAAATGTAATGTGCTGACACCTGGCTTTATAAATGACTTTTGTGATGATTAAAAATTTTAATGAAAAAAATGCCCAAATACCTAGGTCAGTGAGATTTTAAAAGGGCAGACTTTTCTGAACGGCCAGGATTTCAAACATCTAGAAACTTAAATTCGTTGATCATTCGTATTCTCTTCTTATATTTGACCAATTTCAAACTTTCCTCCATTGGGGCCATTGTTAAAAGCATTCATATTAAATTTTTCATGCTGTGAATCTTCTGTAGCCCTGTTGATTAATTTAAGTAAGAAGGCAACATTGACTGAGGTGCTGAAGAAATATATTATTTATAAACAGATATCTGGTCATAAATATATAGGATCTACGGTTAAATTTTAAACATGGGAAACTTTCAGATTCCTGCTTGTAGTCGTTTGTCTGAGTGGCGTTGGTCAGTCACATTTGAGCGAGCTTTGCTTAATATCAAAAAGCTTAAAGCATCATATGCATCATATGAAATGTGATCGTGAAACTGCTGACTATCATATTAACTTTTAATTTTATTAGCTTTTAAAGCTCAATCTGCCTTCAAACAATGACAGATGCAAGTTTTGCAGTTATTCGACAAAAGACCCAAACCACTGGCATCGAAAGCCATCATACGACAGCTGACGGGTCCCAGACTGATTAAATAATGCAGCTCCTTCAGGTTAAGAGGTGTGACTGATTTAATAAATAGTGAAAAAGCACCTTTCAAGTCTTGTTTGCATAAATATAAATCATGACTTTCTCTCAGACGTGGTCATAAAAGTAAAATGAAAACAAAGCTCTGTAGGTGGGAAAGGTGAATTCCAGCCGGAGCCGATGTATGCTGTAAAATGTGTTTATGAGGATGTATATTCATCCTGCTCAAGCTTTTAATTTGCTACCTGTCATGTGGGATACGCATATGCACTCAGAACCCGTCACGTGGAGTGATGCTATCTCTATTGCTTCCGATGGCTAATGGGCCCTTCAATCACAACTATTGATCAGCGTGTGAGTGAACGTGCACAAACAAAAAGAAAAACGTTTTCCTGCAAACCCACACAGCTTTTAATACAGCACTGCGTCTTAAGCCAACACAAACTTTCACAGGTGTAGTTAATCTGGATTTTACACAAACACACAGACATTTCTTTATTAATGAAAGATTGATTTATCTTTAAAAGTAAGGAAAATTAAATCTGTGAGACAGCCAGGGCCGGTTCCTGGCATAAAAACTCTGTGCAGTTGTTTAAGGCCACAGCTGCAGTGAAAAGTGGATTGAGGCCCTTTTTTCAGTGGGTCGCGGGACTTTGCCGCAGGTTAAGATTTCACATTCTTTTAAAAAACTACTTATTAGATGTTGCACTTCTTTATTTCATGTTTGTGCATAAAATTGCTGCTAATTCTGTACAATCTGAGGGTAAAACTGCACTACCTTTTTGTTAAATACCCGGAATGTGAACATTTTCCACATTTTGGCTCTCAGCTTTTCCTTAAGGGATATATACACACATACATACATTTCCAAATAAAGTAAGACCTTTGTTGATGGTAACTTTATCTTTCTCTGCGACTTACAGCTGAGTGAACAACACAATCAAGAAATCAAATACGGGGGTGCAGCATGGATAGGTGGTGGTCAGGCTGCTGTGAGTCCAGTAGCACACAGGTGCTGCCATAATAGTACTAGATGATTTTTTTTTTTACCTTCACCCTACAACAGTCCCTTTATTCAGCAAAAACTAGGTCTTAAATTCACCATCATAATATCATCTTGGCAAAAGTGCGTGCAGCTTTCTTAGTGCTGACTCATGCAAAGATCCGGACAAATCTTCTAACTCCTTCTGATGAGCAGAGAAGTAAAAACTTAATGTGGAAATGTTCCTTAGAGAGCGGAGTCTTAAGCTTGCTCTTAAAAGTAGGTAAGAATCCTGAGGATCGGACAGAGTCTGGTAAGTCATTCGACCATCGGGGAGCAACAGAGGAAAAGAGTCTGGCTACTGATTTTGCACCACATTGTGGTGGAAGCACCAGGCGTCTTTCACTGTGGAGAGGGAGCGTAGCGCTGGATGAAGGAGTGAAGGAGTGTCATTGAGGCCACAGGCAAAAATTTGTTTAGGAGCACCAAAATCCTAGGCCCGGCCCTGAGCATGTGGAAGTGTCTGAATGTGCAGCGTTTCAAACTGTTGTCTCCATAAATCACAGTCGAGATACTTTGTGACCTCTGTAGCCAATGGGAGGATGACCAGACACAGGCTGAAAATGTGACAGAGAACAGATGGAGACGACCAGGAAGACGCGAGGCAAACTCCTTAAATCCCCCTCTGTGGAGGAGCAGCCCCCATTCTCGGCCATTACCGCTGGGATCTCCTGCTTCACTCAGCATTAGCTCCTCAGACTGTTGTGATTACACAAGCTACCATAATTCCATTAAGTGACAAATTTATGTTGCATTATTCTATTACCAAACGAAACATAACATTTGCATTATTTAATCAAAACCGACATTGGTTTGCATTATGTCATTGAAGATGTTGTTGGGTTGCATTAGCCCACTGAAGATGGCCTTCGATGTCCATTAAACATGACCTGCTGGATGCTTTGGAAATCGCTGCTCGGTACACTCAAATTAAAACACATTACACTTTAGGAGCTTTTTGTGCACTGCTTCTCAGACAACTGGACGCATTGTCTTGTTGCTATGGGAAAAATTCCATTTCATATGTTTTAGTCTTTTATTTATTTATTTTTTTCATATCCAGCTGAGGGAAAGATTTGAAGAAGAGTTTAGGAAATTGCCTGACCCGTTGTGCGCATGAATTTTTCAAAACCCACAGGACCGATTCTCTGATGCCCAGCTGTGAGGAGGAAAACTGACGTAACGGAGTCATACTGAGTCTTAGCTGCTCAGTTTTCCCTGCAAGGGTTCAGCGTGGAAAACATCTCCTGTATAGCAGCTCTACACTCTTCTTAGCGGTTAATTCTTCTGTGGATTCAGGTGTCTTACTCACCTCCACTTCAGCTTCTGTGTGCAGAATTTATACTGCAGATGTGGTGCTGTAGTTCCCAAATAGAAGGCAATTAATGAGAAATTGTTTTTACTGTTGTGAAAACCGGTTGACTAGAGATTCAATCTGCAGAAAATGAACATGACTCTTTAAACAATTAGAATAATCAAATCAATTTTGAGACAAAAATGTTTGTTTAAATGTGTCTTGCATTGCATAATATATATTTTTGTACAAAACAAACAACATTAAGATGATACTGAGAGTTTTCCTAATTTGTGACCTTTTTATGCACCAGAAATCACTAACATTTATGCATCTAAATTTTGAATAAATAGGATAGGATAAGTCAGTAGTTGCAGCTGTTATTTGTTTGGAAATGTTGGCTGAGCTCCCATGCTTTCCTGGCATGAAAATGTAGATCCACAGGAGGTTCGGTCATGTTTAAAAAAGTATTTATGCTCACAGCTGAGTTAGAGCTTGGTTTTAACTGTCTGAGACTATAAACCTGACAGTCATAGGAGAAAATGGCAGTTCTAGATCACCCAGCGGCAAGCTGAGAGCTACATATTTGCAGATCTTTTGATTAAAAGCGAGTGGTGATATTTAGGACAAAATTGTGACCATCACTGCGAGAAAGAGCTTCAAGTAATCTGGGACAAACAAGCGTATTCTGTATTTCTCTCCCTTCTTTTTCCCTTTTTGATGAAATTTAGAAAGAGAAGTTCACTAATGTCATTCAGGCTGTTTCTGCTGAATTTGTTCAACCAGTAGACGAGAAAAGCCTCGGATCTGCTTCGAGCTGCAGATTCTGCCTTTACATCTTGATTGTCAACAGCCAATTAGAATCTGTGTTTCATTCTCACTTCACTCCAACTTTTGCTTTATATTTTTGGCTCCATTGTGAAGAAAAATAGGATAAAAGGCTGGAAAAAAAAAGAATCAAATAATCTAAATTTCAGGATGTCTCGCTCAGCTCAATATCTTTAAATGTGTTATTTTTGCTAAAACAAAGCTGGCGGCTGTAGCTAATTTGATTTTCGGAGTCTTGTAACTGGTTTGATAAGACTGAAGTGTGAAGTGAAGCTGCTCTGCAGTCTTTTTTTTTTTTTTTTTCCTCCAGCCTCGCATGCTCGCTGAGCAGCTCCTGTAAATGACTTTTCTTACTGACAGATCTCCCTTCCTCTGTCTCCCTCGGGGTTATGTTCTTTCTCCAAGCCTGTACTTCCTTAACATTAATGACGAACCGCAGCCAGTAAGGAGATAGATAGTTTTATCAAGCTGAAGGGAGGAAAAGGAGAAAATGGACACGGCCTTCGTGTTGATCATTTTGTGCTGCCTTTGGTGCGACATCTCTGAGTTGCCATAAAAATTATGCACAAGGTCGCGACCCTTTTTTGACACTTTGTCTGGGGGAAGAAAAAAAGACAAGAAAAATGAGATGGTAGATATCTTGTGTCTGTGTAAGAAAATAGCAATTATGAAGGCACTGCAGCATGTGTTCCTGCTGCTTCAAATTGACTTTTTAAAGGCTGTTTCGGTGAAGAAGAATGCTTTAGCAGAAGAAGAAATTGCACTATTTGAGTTGCATGCAGCAAGGAAAGATGACGCCACTCCCCCGGTGAGCCCCTGTGATGGCAGTGTTAGCCCTCCAGGTGACATCTAGGACTAATAGTTTATTTTATCGCAGTTTAACTGCTTAATTTGCAGACAAAATGGTGTGGCTTTTAATCTGCACAACAATGGCACAATTTTCACTGATAATCAACTTTTTATAGGACTATATAGAGCTACTGACTTCAGAGCTATTGGTTTTGTCCTTATATTGCATGCCATTGTAATTTTCGGTGTGTTTTTATTGTGTGTTTAATCAGTTTTATTATTGCATGTTTTTTCATCATAAATTCTGTCAAGAAGCAAACAAAAACAAAAGCCCTTCTGGGACAATAAAAGTTTAAATTAAAAGGGAAATGAAGTGAAATGAAATGAGTGTGTGCATACACATATTTATATATGTGCTGCATGTGTGTGTTTAATAGCCCACTGCCTCCATATGCTCTAATCAAAGTAAGTGCAATCGTTTCAACAAAAAAAGAAATCAACTGGTTGACCTTCACCATTTTGGCAAATGGACCACTCAAGTCTAATAAAAGGAACTATATATTATATTATATTATATTATATTATATTATATTATATTATATTATATTATATTATATTATATTATATTATATTATATTATATTATATTATATTATATTATATTATATTATATTATATTATATTATCTATATGTTCTGTTTTTTTAGGGGAAATAAGAGCTTTTTTAAAAAGAGAAAAAAAGTTTCATTTCCTTTAATTCCCTCCATGAGACTTGAACCAAAGAGTTCTTTGCAAGGTCTGTTAGTTGAGCAAATATTGTCTCTTGAACATTTACTGGAAATTGGCATGGGTGAAGAACAGAATGCCCCTTCCTGCTCTCTGTAGATTTAATTTGGAAACTGAAGTGGACGGCCCTTGAAAATAACAGTAGTTTTGTTGTTTACAGGGAGGTAAGTTGATTACAAAAAAAAGAGCCAATGAAGAGCCCAACCTCTGCACTTGCACTTTGTTTTTTATTTTTTGTGTGTCTTTTGAGAAGGATGCACGACCAAGTGGCCTAATTCCATCCATTTATATCACTGCTTTTTTCACAGAGACATCACCAGCCTGTGAGGGGGCTGCAGTCTAATTCTTAAATTTTAAATACAAAGGGAACAAAGTAAACAGAGTGGATTATTTATTGAAAAGGCTGACTGACAAAAAAAGTATAGAAAATTAGATAAAGCAATCTGTCCCACATGTGTTCTCAAAAAGGTAGTTGCTACAGCAACATCTGACATTCTTTCAGAAATTAGATTTATTGATACAACACACCTTTATATCTCACATAAATGTTCTAAATATAAGCAGGATCCAGGGATAATGGAGAGGTTTATTCACTGATGCCTTTAACATGTAAAATATTATAAATGATATGATGGTGCTGCTTTAAACAACTACATCCGACCAATTATAGGCATGCAAAAAAGTTGAGGTCTTAGTATGATGCAAATACAACCACAAAAAAAAAGGTTTGTGGGTAACACTAAGTACCTCCATGATTCAGTAGCTTGCGGATCCCCCTGTAGCAGCAATACTATGAAGTAGTTGTTTCTGACTTTGAGTCTCCTATTTCATTATGGAAGAATTTTGGCTGATTCCTGCTTCGAATCACTGAGGTTGTTGAGTATTCCCTTATGCCCAGTATAAAATGCACAGATTTGGGCTACTGCAGGCAAAAGATGAGAAGCACTAGAGTAGTGATATCTTTTGTTTCAAAGCTCCAGATCATCTGTCCTAGTGTGAGTGCTTCCATGATGACCATCTCAAGAGATTTATGACCCAAAATTGCCTGCGATAATTTTCTAACAGTGTTGGAAATCCTGCAGTGCATATATGTGCAATATATGTGTATATACAGTAAAAATCATACGCTGTATATATATCTTAAGGTGTTAAGATCTGGACTTTCCAAAGTCGTGTGGTGTGTTCAGATGAAATTTGGTCAACCTCAGTCATGCTTCCATGTTCTTCTTAGGAACAAGAGATCTTCCTCTGGTAACCTTTGCAAAGAAAGTGTGTGTCATGGATTTGAACATTTAACATTCCCTTAAGAGGCCTGCTGGGTCTAAAATGCAGCTCTTGGGCTTTTTGGTATTTGCACAGAGCATTGCATGGTCACGACCTTGACATAAATTTGCTGCCACATCCACTCCAAGGGAGTAACTGTTTTGAATGTTTCCCACTTGTGGAAAAACTCTCAGCATGAACGCACCAGACCAGCAAACTTCCAAAACACATGCATTTATAGAAGTAAACTGATCTGTATGATCAGTTCCTTAAGGCCAGACGGTATCAGCACCTGACTCACCCACTCACATCCCATCAAGCCACTACAGGAGTACTTAGTGTTGCCCCAAAACAAAAAATGTTGCATGTTCCTGTTCATCTGAGGCCTTAAATTAAGATCCTCTATAATGAGATTATTAGTATTGTGTTTTTATGGGTTAACATGGGTTTTTTGTTTTGTTTTTTTGTTTTTATGGAAGGACGTATATCTTAAGAAGCAAAGTACACAATTTTCATCTGTATTTTTCTGTCTTATTCAGTCATTTTTGAGAAAGATCATGTGGTGTTTATCCGTGCGGAGATAGTTCTTCTCTATCTCCACCGGCCACTGATGTGATCCTGTGTCAGAACGACATGAAACCGTTTGGCTGCTTGTCAAGGATTTGCGTCTGGGGAGCGCACTCCTGCTCGCTCAGCTGCTGGAGTTTCCGCGTTTCGTTTAGCCAAAACAACTTCCCGTACGGTCTATACATCTGGGGGACCTTTGGGATAACTTCACACTTTATGACATGTTGTCAGAGCCATGCTGCTGCGGCGAGAGTTTGCACGCTGAAGCGAACAAAGCGAGGCTGGGGCTGCCGCCGCTTTGGCCCGTCAGCACCAGCTGCTGCTGCAAACGCTGGATGGATGTGCGCGTCCGCTGCAGAGCTTTTACTGAACTCTGCTGTATGTTGTTGGATGCTGTTGCTGGCTAAACAAGTGTGTTTCACATCAGGGGGTGAACATTTACTTAAGGGCATGCTAGAAGAACCCAGTGTGGATATGACCTTTTTATTAACAGGGAATAAATAACTTATTAACTATTTCTTTAAGCTGACACCACCTAGTGAGCATTAGCGTGGCTATTTACAGGCGGAGAAAACTGGGTCAAACTGGATTTTGATATGGAGGTTGCATTAATCCGCTTCCTTTTCTCCTTTTTATAGCTGAGGTGCTTAGATGTCCTTTGACATGCAGTTCAAGAAAGCCGTAAGCATGGGCGCTGCATGTCTCAGAATGGCCAGGAGAATAAGAAAAACATTAGTTGCTGCATGTTCGCGGTGTCGCTGGATAAAATAAACACAGCAGAGCTTAATATGGAAAAAGTTGCACTAAAAGAGACACTATTGATACATTTTCTGCTGTTATGGTGTTTGTTCAACCATCAAGAGAATAATGTATGGGCTCTCCAAAAGTCATAGCTTGGGTGTATTTTTGCTACTGTTTTTTTTTTTTTGTCTTAAAATAGTGTGAATATTGTGAAGTGGTGTGAGTACAGCTAATTAATCTCTAGTGTAAATCGCACTGGTGTGAGCAGGATCTGTGAGGAGGGTTCCAGTTTATTAAGGATGCTGAGGTGGTTATTAACTGCCCTTGGAACCAGCGCAGATGTGACACACACATAATTAAAATGATGACAAGACAACAATGCAAGGCTCTCAGTGAAATCTGCACAGCTGGCCCCTGAAAACAGTATAGTTCTTGCACTTTTTATGAAATGTGAAGGGATGTTTTGATGCAGCACACTTTCTGTCCCCTCAGTGAGTTGAAGTCCAGCATCAACAGTGCAAAAACAGACCACCTCCACCTTAAAAATGAACCTCCTCTGCCCACAAGCCCTTCTGCTGTGAATATAGTTGCAATCGGAATTCAATTCTGGCTTCAAATCAGGGGCTGCATCCTTTAGAGGATAAAAACTGGTTAAATGAAACTCTCCAGCCTTCTGAGAACTTCTGTTCATGTCTGCAGCATGAGGCCTGTCACCTAGTAGCGCTGACAGCAGCAGAAATTCCCGTTTCTCTTTTTATGATCTTAGTTTATAATTAGAGGAAACTGATCCACTTAAGTGCTGGTGCCGGAGTTTGATTTATCTCAGACTGTAAGAGGATCACAGTGCAGCTGCCATGTTTGCCAACAGTCCGCCAACCTCCAGCGGCGTGACAAATCTTGGGATATGCCACACCATGAAGAATCCACCTGAGAGAAAAAGGATGTATTTGTGGACTGCATTCGGAGGAGTCTTGGAAACATGACAGAGTACACGCCACCATTGTGATGCAATCTGTCTTTGGATGCAGCTCCTGAACTGGGACACAGGTTCTGAGTCATCCACGGACATCCAAACCTCCTTTGGTTAAAAGCGCATTTCCCTCAGCCTGTCCTTTCTGAGAGCACTGTATATGTGAAAACCATGCATTTATCAGTCTTGCATCAACTATTTGTCACTTTATCACAGAGACAAAAGTATCAAAACTCTCAGCATTACTACTAAATGTCCTCTTTACCTGATTCTCACCAATGTCCTTTAGGTCATTTCTTTCACCAGCAGACACGCGTAAATAAATGCTTCACTGTCTCATGTGTTTCATGCTGCTTTCAGAGCTGCTTGGATAACACCTCAGCTCATCAAGCCAACTCTTAATCACACTTAACGTGAGAACTAATTGGCTCATTACTTGTGTTACTACCTTAGTTTAGCAAAACTAGTTTTTCAAACAAGACGTCAGAAAGGGGTTCCAATTGAAGTCCGCCAGGCTGATTAATGTTGAGGTCTGCACCCAACTATCACAACTCAGACGCGTGTTTATACTCCTCAACCATATCGATGGCAAGCATGGTTCTTTGCAGTATTAATACTTTGACTGTACTACTCTATAGTGTGTGTTAAATGTCTAAATGGAAACTGCTATATGGCCATTTCAGAAGCTTTGCAGACTTTTGACACCATACTTCCATATTGTGTAGGCTTGTTGGACTTTTGTCCTTTGGATAACTCCAGGGTTTCTTCCCTGTAGTGTCTAGTTAATTACATAATTACAGCAAGTTAACCTAATCATCATAATGGTATTGTGCCTTGCTGAGGTCTGTCAGGAACCAGGTAATTGTTATAACATCAACAGGTCTCAGGAATAATCTGTAGGAGCCGTTCTTGGACCGAGTTCGGCATTCATTTAGTAATTAAGTCATGTGCTTTCGTAAATTATGTCTGGGCTAATACAATAAGTAAGTATGGACTAAGCCACTGTTAAACAACAAATGTGAATAATCCAGAGGTCTGATGACTTTGTAACTAAATTAGTTTAACGTAAATGACCTAAGCTTATTTCAAAACATAAAAATCTAATATTGTGTATTTAATTGAGCAACAGAATGAAGCTAAATATTATAATCCACTTTGATGTGCAGGAGCCTCTTTAACTGTCTTATATCGTGGCCTGCTGCTGACTTGTTATCCAGCTGATTTATTCAAGAGTCAGGGTTTAATTTATTTATCATGACATCACATGCTTAACCTTGCATGATTGTAAAACACCATTTCCTCTGCAAGGTAAAGGTTTCCCCCAGTGTATCGTGTCTTTGCTGCAAACTTTCCTGAATCATTCCTGAGCTACACATTTGTAAACGCCGGCCCCTGCTTTGAACCCGTGACCTTCGTGCTGTTGAGGTGATGTTTTTTTATGAAGTTCATTTCAACCAACCAGCACCCACAACATAAATGGCCTGGGGTTGGTTTCAGTGACTAAATTAATATTTCAGGCATGGGCCTTTTCCATTTCCACTAAGGTCTTAGTTACAGAGAGGATTAGGCCAATAAAATCCTCTGAAGTGCATCAGTCCAACAGGGAGTGATGCGCAGGGATATTCCTGGAACTCTATCCAGCTCCTGGTTCCTGGACAACAAAGTTACTCTCTTATGTTTCACCATACTTGCAAATAAAAGTGTTGCCTGGTTGTATCAACTGACGCCCTGGAATGTTTATTAAAAACTATGAAACCCAGCAGGTGATGGAGACAGAAATGTTGACATGCAGTTCATTTTCTCGGACATTTGGAAGCGTTTTAGGCGCATCATGTCATTTTTGCCCGCAATGGCCCTCGTATGTCAGATTATGATGTCATCAGGCTGCTAATGTGTGTATTTCAGCAGAAGCTATATCATTTATGAAACCACTGATTCACAAACAGGCAACAGATTCAGCCACTCCACCCAGAGTTTAAGGCAGTTATTAATCTTTTATTAGTAGCATAAGTCCTGAATGCTGTTAGTCGATGCCCATTATGTCAGCTAGAATATCCAAAATAGAGGAATTATTTCACATGCCAGTGGATCATTCAACAAGTTTGCTGAGGAAAAAGCTTTTGAACATAAATGAGCAGAGGCAGCCTGCTTCCATGAGCGTTTTCCCACAATCAGAAGCAAATGATGTTCAATTTTGGGATCCCATGAAATTATGAGAAAAGCCATTGGAGCCATAAGATGAAGCGCTTCTCCAGTCTTTTAGCCAACGCTGTTGGCAGAATGCGGATATTTGATGATTCGCAAATCCTCATTTTATGTTCCCTAACAATGCTTTTCAAAAGCCTTTTCCTGTCTATACGTGGTCTATACGTGGCCTATACGTGGTCTATACATGGTCTATACGTGGCCTGTACGTGGTCTATCCGTGGTCTATACGTGGTCTATACGTGGTCTGTACGTGGTCTATACGTGGTCTATACGTGGTCTATACGTGGTCTATACGTGGTCTGTACGTGGTCTATACGTGGTCTATACGTGGTCTGTACGTGGTCTATCCGTGGTCTGTACGTGGTCTATCCATGGTCTGTACGTGGCCACTGGTTGAGTTGAGGGAAGGTTGCTGGATGGGTGGTGAAATGGAGGGAATTTGTTCAGGTTTCTGGCTGAGATTTCCATGAAACATCTCTGATCAGCTGTCCAGCCGCCAACAAATTCACAATTTTTTAGCAGCCAGTTTGATTTTCGGCGTGCCAAATCATTTTTTGGATCACAGGAGTCGGATCGAACGCCGGTGGGCTGTCTTCCAGAGCGGCTAGTAGACCTGACAGAATCTGAAGCCAAAGGCAAAACGTTCACTCACAAACATACATGTGCGCAGGCCGCCACCCACCCACCCACCCACACACACACACACACACACACACACACACATACACACACACACAAACACACATGCACAACTCGCACACAAAGAAACTCTCCGAGACTTGACGGCGAATATTTCATGGCTCATTTGTCTGAGTGTGTGAACAACAGAAACCGAGAAAGACTGAGAGATAAAAACTAATGATAGAGACATGTAGAGAGAAGATGAATTATAGAAAGAAAAGATGAGAGGGAGAGTGAATAATAAAAAGAGAAGATGAGACAGTAGGAGGAAAATGGGTGTTGAATTAATGATGCAGGAATAACAACCTTCTTATTGTCTCTGTTTCCAGTCTTTGTCCTGCTCTCCTTCTGTCTTTTCGCTCTGATTCTCCATGTCTCTCTTTGTCGCCCGCTCATCTTTCAAGTCATTTCATCATCAGCCATGAGGCCACATGACAAGGCCAGTTCAAAAAAAAAAAATCACTCAGACCTCTTTTTTCGGTTGAACCAAGGCCGCAGAGGACCTCTTTGTGGTTCACATCAATATATAAATTACAGAACAGGCCTCCTGCAGATGATCACCAAAAGAAACCCTGCATAACCACAGAGACAAAAAGCAACCACACAGAGATGTAAAGCATCCAAAAAAGGAACACAAAGAAGGGTACGGCCGCTACAAAGAGATGCAAGACACATCTGAGAATGAAGACGCCAAGCCCAACCGAGAGGCGCAAGACGCCCTTAAAGAGACAATGCTGGTGACAAAAAGACTTTAGCATAAAAGATGGAAAAAAAACTATGCAAAGAGTTGAAATATGTCCATAAAGAGACAAGAAATGGATGACTACAAACACACTGGAAAGAAGCAGGTACAAATAAATGTAAAGCTTTACATAAAAAAAAAAGAAATGCCAATAACCCACACTGAATATCAACAAAAAGAAACAAAGTGGTCATAAGGTGACACAAAACAACTGTAAAGTGATGCAAAATGGCCATAAAGAGATGCAGTTGCTGCAGGGAATAGAAAATTGATTAGAGCAAGACCAAAAACTGATGAAAAGAGTTTCAAAAGTGACAAGAAAGAGACACAAAACACTACAACGGCAGCAAACTGTCATGAAAGTACAGATAAAAAATGTAAAGTGAAGATCCTAAATGAATATAAAATTCCTGCAAAGTCGCTACGAAGTTACAAGGGATAGAAAGAAAAAGTAAAAGAAAAAGTAAAGGAAAAACAATTGCAAAGTCAGAGAAACTGTACAGACACAAATTCCAACTGAAAGAAAAATGACGTAAAAATGCAAAACAAGATTAAAAAGTGGAGTCAAGATAGTGTAGTACCTTTTAAAAAAAGCTTCAAAATGTTTGCCTCAAAGGAAAAAAAGTCTAAATAACCACTAAGAAATAGAAACCATCTTCAAAAAGATGCCAAACTACCATTAAAAAGACAAAATTGTGTCAAAGTAACTGAAAACAGATATTAAGAAATCAAATGCAACGGGATGTAACGCTGCAGCAACAACAGTCGCAACTACAAAAGAGTGACGCAAAATGATCACAAAGAGTTGCGTTTTGCATCTCACTCAGTGTTGGTGTGTTGACGCTGAGTGGGAGAAACAGCCAGGCCTTTCTCTTGTCTGACTCTCACAGTCGCTTCACATCTGATCTTCTTCACTGTCTGACGCTCAAGCAGCAGGGCGTCCTTTCACATCTCCCATTAATTTGCGAGTCATTTCCAGGTAGATTCCAGGCGGGAGTCTCTCCAACGTTTCCCACGTTCCCCATGCACATGTAGGTGTCTCCCCACCACCCCCGCCTCACCTCTCTTTCCACAGTAAGTTTAAAGTGACTGGATTTGTGCTTGAAGCATCAACTCGCCCTCTCAGGGGAGGTCCTTAAGGCTGTGCGTTACTTTACTTTTAATGCAAGCCTTAATTAACACCCCACAGGCCTCGTCAGCATGTTTTTATTAACAGTCTCATCGAAACAGAGACCAGATGTCTGGATTTTATAAGTCTGTTCAATGAAGTTTGAAGTGTTTTAATTACAAAAAAGTGAACACAAAAGATGAAGAATATCTAGTGTTACAGCAAAGTTCAGTGGAAAAGGAAATGAGTTGCGTGTGTGAGCCGCTAGTTCCTTTGATGGGAGTGTAACATCCCCGAATCATGACACCTTTCTACTCCGTCTCTCCCGTCGACCCTCCCGCCTTTCCTCCTTCTCCTCCCTCTCCCCCTCCTCCTCTTCATTGCCTCTGCTCCCTCATTACGTGCTGTTTTAATTAGCCTGTCTGATATGGCAACTGGACTTCAGAGAGACAGAAAGAGCGAGAGAGAGAGAGGAGGATGGAAAGATGAAGACGGGTGGGATAGAGGAGAGAATAAGTAAAGAGGGTTTTTGAAGTCGACAGTGTACTTCGTGGGTTAATTACACAGTTTCTCGCCCAGCTTTCAATCACGACATGAGAAACAATATTCAGATGAAGAGATGTTGAACCAAAACTGTCAACAATAAGTAGCTCATGAAATGCAGCGAAATAATTGTAATTACTTTTTAAATAGTATTTATAAATGCAAGAATTTACACTTTCTCCTTTTCTCGCTCTCTTTTTGAGCTTCATGTGAAATTGTTTAAGATGACAGCTTGACAACTTCAACGACTTTTGACTTGTTGGTCACAATTTTCTGGCCCAGTAAGTAATTGTTTACACAGCATGTTTAAAAGAGCTGCAGCAAAACTTTTTTGACTTCTGCCTGAAAGGAAATATTTCCCTCAGCCTTCAGGAACCATATGGCTTAAACTCCATTGTGGATGTGTTGTTGTTGCTCCTCAGCGTGCTCCCACACAGGCCGGATAGCGGCCAGATTGCAAAGCTGAGTTTAATGCCAGCTACTTTTTTTTTAACGGTGAGTTCTCAAGTGAACTTTCATTATATAGAAAACCAGGGCATCAACAACACACACTATTCATAGTATTTTTGCTATTAATAACTTACATTATTGGTGCAAAATCAATCTTTTTTTTTTTTTTATGGTGCAGCTACAGAGAGGAATTTGAGTGCGAGAGGAATTTGAGTGAGTGTATTAGTTTACCATTGATTGCAGAGACAGATTTGGATCGCTCAGATACTGGTTGATTTGTTTTTTTGTGTTGTTCTTTTTCTAATATTAAACATCTTCATTTTAAAGGAGTGCCCTGTTTTCAGATGCAATTTCCTGAGACTTTAATGAAACATCTGCGACATAGTAGTGTTACACTACAACAGCCCTGTTTTCAACCATGTCTTTACACCTTTTTTTTTGGGGGGGGGGGGGGGGGGGGGGGGGGGGGGTTGTCATACAGCTTTGCATTTCGCACCTCCAACGTTCAGTAAATGCAGCGTAATAAGTTGTGTGGCAACACTGGTTATTTCTGCTTCAAAGGGTTAATTCTGGCCTCAAACAGGAAAACAGTTGTGCAAAGTCAACGCGTTTTGATGTGAAAGACAATTTAGACGCAGAAATAAATGCTGGACAATCCAGTACATCAATTTATGTGCTGGATTGTCTCTTTAGATTTTTTTTTCTATAATTTCCAGCTATTTTCTGCCCACATTCTCAGATATTCTGTGGGGCTTCATTTATTTATTTATTTTCTGATTTTGCAGGTAGTTTAAGGACTTGAACAGTCATTGGTTGTTTCCTACCTACAAAAAAAAAAAAAAAAAAAAAAAAAACACTGCTACCTTCAAGACTGCTTTAACTGAAACGTATGAGTAGTTGTAATCCCATTTTGAGATACTGTGACTCCCATGGGCCACATGGGTGGGTTTTTTTTTTTTTTTTGGTTGTTTTTTAGGTTGGAGGGGTTATGCTGCTTCTCAGCAGTGAGTGCTTGATGGTTTGTGCCACTATGTGACTGAAAAAGGGAGCAGAAGCTGCACCCACCAACAACTGCATCAACAAATCCTGGCTGAACCCGGTGGAACAAATGTTTCATACATTTTAATGCACTCCTGGGTTTCAGACCAGAAAGATTATTTTTATTGTAATAGCAGGAAAACTGTGGATGTTAATTACATAAACATACATAAACATAAAATGTCTGTATTTTATTTAGGTTTACTAAAGTGCATTTAAATACACGATGAAGGAGATTAACTATAAAAACCTTTAAAAAAACACTAGTGTGCAACTTAACCTCAATTTCCCTGGTTATGTTTCAGATTAGGCAAATATATTCACAGACAAACCATACTATAACTAATAATACATATATATATATATATATATATATATATATATATAATTCACAAGAAAAGCATTCCAGAGAGATGTCAGTCTTCCTAAGAGTGGGCATCGCAGCAATTTTACAGACCATGCAACCACCCCCACCCCCACCCCCCATCCCACCCACCCAACAGAAACAGAAGCCACATCTCAGACCCTGCAGGCTTCACTGCGCATGTTGCAGTCCAGGATTGCATTTTCTTTTTATTGTGTTGATTGTTTAAAAGGGTTGCCAAGAGAAAGTCTCCACAAAAAAAACACAACGGCTGTTTGCAAAACTGCATCTGAACAAACCACAAGGTGAAAACCAAACATAACGTTTTAGCAGAAACGCTGTCCAGCATGCTGGTGAAGGAGTGATGATTTGGGATCTTGCAGTCACATGACCTGAGCACCTTAATCATGAACCCCTCTCTACATGAGACAAATGTGAGGCCATATGTGCAACAAGTTAAGCCTGGTTCAAACTGCAACAAGGCAGTTCAGGGTACCGAAGCGATGTGAAGAAAAATAGACCAAAATTCCTCCAGGATGTGAAGGAATGATAAGGTCAGAGGGAAATAACCACTTCACGTTATTGCTGATAAGGTGGATCTACAAACTACTAAAACAAATTAGCTCATTTAAATTGTATCTTTCTTTCCAAAGTGATTTTTTTTTTAAATAATGAAAAGAATAATGGAAGAAACTTGCATGATGGTGTTTATTTGAGGCAGTATTTTTCAAATCAGATCTTATACGATCAGATGATTTTTTTTTCACAAAGAAAACTATTTTAATTACAACATGGCATAGTGAACATAACCCATAAAAAGACATGCATATATAACAGATTATTGTGACCAAAATGATGAATTTAAATGTTTGGTTTTTTTCACATTTTACATTCTGTTGCTGAATATTGATGTGTTAGTTTGTTTAATATTTAGTTCTTGGTGATTTTTCCCAGTAAACGCTTAAGGGGTGTTTGGTTCTGTACTTCCACAGAGGAACAACCTCACTAAAGTCAGACTTTTAAACAGCCAGCAAGGAGGCAGCCGAGGTCGAGATGTCCTGACTTTCATTCTCCTGTGTGAGTGGAGCGGCTGAAGAGTCACTGCTGGCCTCTGCGTTTCACATAATGCACCTTGAACTTGATGGCAGCTTTTGTAAAATAACCTGATAGCCTTTCATACTGCACTGCTCTGTTCACTGCATGAGATTTCTATTAACCTTTCAAGTCTGAAGCTATTTTTAGGAATTTTACACAAGATGGAATAAAGAAAAAGAAAAAAAAAGAAATCCCCAGATGCACGTACAAAACAGCTCTAGAACTGTGTGGCCAAAGTCTCCCAAAAACCACCATTAGCACCGGTGATATTTGAAAGTGAATGTTTATTTCTGTCCAATAAAAAGTCTAAATTAGAGAGCAGCCTTATGACATTGAGAAGCCTCTGCAAAGCAATGAGGATGTTCTTCAGTTTAAGTGACAAAAGTGAATAGATGTGGCCTAAAGTCCACCGTATAGCATTTTCTCAAGCCAATATGAATTTTCAAAACTTAAAACAAGTCAAGCATCAAATGTAACTGTTCTGACTCGAAGCAGCTCGTAGGCTGGCTTGTCCATCAGCAGTCCTCCTGATTCTCCAACCTGAGAGAGCACCGACTGCTCTCCGCTGGAAGATACCGACTACTTACAAGTTCTTCAAACAGCCCCACTTCAAAAAAAAAAAAGGCCAAAAATAACTCTTTTAGAAAGTTTTTTGCCTTTTTTCAAAGGAGTTGACGCTCATTAGGGGAGATAAAAATATTCTGGCATAGCAAACATCACATTACTGATCAGCTGTTTCCATTTTTCAAAGAAAAACATGGCCAATACTCGCTTATTTAAATGAAAGATTACAACATAAACATTTGAAACTAATTCCTTAAGAACTCGCTACATTTATCTCTTGTTTATGACTAGGTTTGTTCATTTCTCCATCCTCAAAGTTTAAGTCCAAGCCTAGTTTTTACCATCCTTTACCAGCCATACCTCACATGCCTGTTTACTCCCTCTGAACCAGGTCATGGAAGCACATTTTCTTTTCAGAGATATTTCAAAAGTAACACTTCATTTAATTCAAATTAATTTTATTTGTATAGCATCTATTGCAATACAAGTTGTCTCTGGGTGCTTTCCAGAGACCAGAACATGACCCCCGAGCAATTATTACATAAACAACTACAGGTAAAAACTCCCCTAGTGGGAGAAAAACCTTAAACCAAACAGTGGCAAGAAAAACTCCCCTTTAAGAGAGAAGAAACATTGAGCAGGACCTGGATCATAAGGGGGGACCCTCCTGCTGAAGACCAGCTGGGTAGAGCAGGACAAGGGAGATCAGAAAGAGAGGATGAAGAACCGAATTAAGACTTCCATGTATATATATATATATATATGACATGCATGGTTACATGGTTAGGTGGACTACAGAGACGACTATATAAACAGGCGTAGACAGCAGACACTGAGGTGGTCAGAGGTGGGACTGCAGGGCAGCATGCAGCTCCTGAGGATCTGGTCTGCAAACATGTACAGAAGAGAAAAAGAGGAGACAGACCAGCACGACAAACTACAAGAACAATGGAGCACAATTATACTTATGAGATATTTCTAATTAATAACTGAGGATTGAGCTGAAGAAGGGAAAGAGAAACAGAGGAGGTGAGGGTCACCACTCAGTGGATCATGTTGGTGTCCCCCTGCAGCAGGTCTACAGCAGCAGATCCAGGATGAAGCTGTGTTGAAGACCAGCTGCTCTAGTCTGGTCCTGCAGCTGCAGCTGTGACCACTGGTCCCAACACACTAAAGTTTAAACCAACTATATGCTTTACTAAACAGAAACATTTTAAGTTTGGTTTTAAAGGTGGAGGTGGTGTCAGCCTCCTTAACCCAAACTGGAAGTTGGTTCCATAGTGATGGTTCCTGACAGCCGAAGACCCGTCCTCCAAATCTACATTTGGATCTTCTAGGAACTACGAGTAAACCTGCACTCTGAGAACGGAGAACTCTATTAGGAACGTAAGGTTCTATCAGGTCTTGGAGATATCCAGGAGCTAAGCCTCTGGTTAACAAATAAGAAGGAGAAAAAAAAGACCATGTCCGTTTGAAAAAGAGATGTGTTTGGTAACAGCCTGGTCCAGATATGACGATATCCACACTTTTTCCAGACTGAGCAGTGTTGGCTGTCTTTAAATAAAATGTACTGATGCTAATAATTCACTTGTGTCTTTAATCTTCATCTTAGAAAGTTTAGTATCTGTCTATCTGCGTTAAAAAAGGTACTTTTGGTCTGACGTGATTTGACAAGAATGAATTAGTGGCTAACACCAGTCTCTTACAAAGTCTCACCAAATCTGTGACAGTGAGATGAAAATGAGGCAGGCATATTGACATTAATATTGCATCACTTTTGAGAGTGTTTGCCATGTTTTTGCACAAATGCGACCCACATTCGCGCCAAACAGTCTAATCCTATGAATAAAGATTGGTCAAATTAGACAAGACACACACAAACTCCCTCCTGCACACTCATCACACTGCATTGTCCAGAGTGTTTAGAGAAAAGCCCTCATCACCCAGGCTTCAGGGCAGGACTCATCTCTCACAATCATGCCAGTATTTCATATTAGAGACTGTAGACTTTATTACTCACGCTGGATTAAAGCGGGAGGCAATTGTGTTGCGTTTTAATGGAGAGGCTGAGCATCACCTTTCCATCTCTAAATAAATAAGAGAGGCTGCTGCAAAATGAGCCGGTGGGCCCACTGCACGAGCTCCACCTCCGCTTTACAATCAATATTAAAGCTTTCATGCGGCTGACTGCAGAAATATGAAACAGAGTACAAAATTTGATTCAAGATGTAGATTAAAATGCATCTGAGTGCCAGCTTTGATAAGATGTATTGTCTTCAGACAGGGTTTCAAGTGCACAGAGTGAGGATCTTGGCAAAAAACCTGTGTGTGTGTGTGTGTGTGTGTGTGTGTGTGTGTGTGTGTGTGTGTGTGTGTGTGTGTGTGTGTGTGTGTGTGTGTGTGTGTGTGTGTGTGTGTGTGTGTGATGGTGCAAGGAGGTTTTTGCAGCCAGAGGGCCAGATGGAGACAAATGGATGATCTTTCAAGACAACAGCCCTCCAATTAACACATAGGCACACTCACAAATCACACTCGCACAAGCTGCATTTACACACTCGTGAGGCAAAAACAGGCACATTCACACACAGCTTTGGCAGACTTTCTTACAGCTTTTATAGTCACACACAAAAACTTCAAGTCCCGCATGCAAGATACGTTGTCAGATGCTGTCTGAGTAGTTTTGCCACATTTTCTAAATTTGGGCTCGAGTCACCGAGTGAAATTAAAGATAGGTCCATTGCAGGGCTTTAGTTAGCAATAGATGGTGCTCATGTGCAAGCGTTTTGCTCTGCTGGCTTTTCTACGGCAGCAAAACTAAGTGCAAGCACAGAAACTCCATGAAGATTAGTCTCCCTTAGCAAAGGAAGTTTAATCCAATTTGAGTCGATGTCAGCTCATAATAATTTTGTCATTGACCCATGTACACACCACTCATCACAGAAGAAGCGGATAATGTTGAATATCTGTTAAGGGACCAAATCAACTGAATAATGCTTCAATCCCCAAAGACAAGTTATTTTCCTGCAGTATGAATATTTTAGTCAAAATAAACAGAGTCAAATAAAATGACATTAAAAAGTTGAACTCTATTTCTCAATATGTGAAAAATATGGATGGAAACCTACAGCTGGATATTCAACATCCAGGGGCAGAGACGCTCCTTCACATGTTCAGGTTTACTCCATCTAGTCGAAATGCCTCCACCTTTTACTTTTATTCCACCGTCTGGAGCAGTTGGAGGGAGGCGTTGGAGCCTGGAATACGTTCCTGCAGCCATGTTTTGGTAAAACATATAAAAATCCTTTCTCAATATTCCTGCTTTATCGTTGTTATCATTTAAAGCTTGTCCATTTCATTTGCCAGTGGTCGCACATTGATGAAGGGGAATCTTGATCTTCTACGTGTTCCAACATCAAAATGACAACAGACGTAACTGGACCTTTGCAGTGGCTTCTCCAAAGCTGTGGAACATGTTGTCTCTTCATATTTTCATTGTTTACACTTTAAACATGTTCAAATTGCTCCTAAAAACACATTTCATCTCATCCAAGCTATAGTAAGAACATCTGCGCTTTGCCTCATTTCCCCAGAACAGAGTAAGTTACTCCAAAATTTCCTTTTTCCTCTGATTCCTCTGAGTTCTTCAATCAATCCCACTTATTCAAACTGTTTTTCCCTTGAACAATTTAAAGCTGTTTTCAAAAATGTTGAAGTGAGAGTAAAGCCAACTAGTTTGAAGACGATTATCCGATTTTTCACACTTCATCTACAGGCAACGCAGATGAAAAGTTATTGAAAGAATTCTGATGGAACATTCGGTTTCCAATTTGTACGACCCACACAGATCAATATGTGACTGAGATCAAATTTAAAACACTGCTGTACTTGAAGTCAATTAACCGTGGGTTGTTATTGCTGCTACAATTGCAACAACTGCAATTTTTCCTTCTGTTCTTATTTTCCCCCAAGAATGACTTTTTATTTTCTTGCAACTGCTAATGAAAATGTAGTTAAATTCCAGTTTTATTTCTTAGAACTGTAATTAACTACATTAACTTAATCAACAATTATAGAAGATGACAGAACATATTTGTTATAAGTAAGTTGGAAATAAGATGGGAAGTACAGTCAACCTCACCTTGATCTGGGTCTGTGATGTCACAGAACCCTACAAATATCAAATTCTCATTTAGTTTCACTGATACGTTTCTAGACCTGGGCGGCCGTTTACAATGCGACAATGCTGCATTTAGTGGTTTTGATTTGGGATGCAGTTTATGCATCAAAATCTATACTTGGATGCAATTTTGTCATAATATAATATCCCCTTATAAAATTTCACTTGAGTTGTCAGTATAATGTCTACATGAAACCAGAAATCCTTAGTTTTATTTCTGAATGCAAGAATCAAAAAGCAGCAAATGCTAAAATAACTGTCATTGCATGTATCAATAATAGTTATTAGTTTACTAATACCATTCATTATTATTATAAGTAAGTTAATGCAGTGTAGGCCTGCATGACTTGAATGCAGCAGCACTGCAGATCAACCTAAACTTAAATGAACTATTATAACCAATAATAGTTGGCCATTGTTTGTGTTTATTTAACTTCACTTTTGTACCTTTTAGGAGCCTATTTCCATTGTTGTGATTGTTTGCTTCTTTTTTAAGATCCATCAACACCAGAGGAGAATGAATGGATGCTTCAGCACCAATTATGCAGTGGAAGATCCCCACAGACGCCTCCAAGTGCTCTCTCTCAACTTCCTTATCTCGGAGGAAATAATACAGATCTATAAATGTGTATCTCATCTTAAATGTCAAAAATCAACCAAAAATCAACCATCTTCTACACGTGGTCTTCCTCCTCCCAGGAGGTGTACACGGCTTTTACAGTTTTCAACACACTTGTGCTTGAACACACCTCCAACAAGAATCTATTGGAGAGAAATATCTCATCCATTTTTGACTAATTCTGCACTTCGGAAACATCGAGCCTTATTTATCATATATGCACTTACAGAGACGTTTGAGAACCAGCAGACTGCCTCACCCTGTTATTTATTTATTTATTTATTTATTTTATGTTTTTGCAATTTAAATTCACGAGACATCTTGTTTTTATAATTTTCCATCTGTGGATATTCACGGGCTGCAGCGTGTTCTGACCTGCTCCTGCGACCAGCCACCAGACGGTTGAAGTTTGACAGGAGCCCTTTGCTTGTTATTTAGTCTTAAAAATAGTTTGACTTTTACAGTAGAATATTCTTGCTTGTATTTAAGCTAAAGAAAGCTACTAATATCCTTGTTTTCTAGTCCTAAAGGAAGCTGAGTGTCCCGGAGATGGTGGCCAGTGTTCAGGCTGTCTGCTCCTCTACCTGTTGATTCGTCGAAGGATATTTTTGACTGAATTTAACTTTTAACTCAGCTTTTGTTTGTGAAGTCAGACTCTGCAGTCTCCTACCTAATAGCAGGTATCTTTCTGCTAATTTTGCACATTTTCTGGTTATTCCAAAAGTGCAAGCAGACGTGAGAACAATTCTGTGGTTTGAGGAAACAGGAATTCCCTGTAGACTTTTCCAAATATCCTATGTGAGAACATATTTAAAGGCGGGCGGGAGGGGACTGAACGGAAGAACTCATTAAGATTTGTTTGGTTTTGTTTTGTCATCATCTTATATAAATCATTTTTGTTGCCTAAACTCATCCAGGAGCAGCTGATCACGTGCCTGTAGTAAAGGTATAATGTGTAGTAAAACTTTGCTGAAGGGTGTCATATTGATTATCTGTCTGATCGAAAGGGAATTTAATTCAATCAAAGTAGCAATTAACACACACCACATTTTGATAAATCCAAAAAGCTTCAAACACTTCGATAGTGTCGTAAACGTGATTTAC
The DNA here is from genome assembly GCA_014839995.1 of Xenentodon cancila. Taxonomy (NCBI): domain Eukaryota; kingdom Metazoa; phylum Chordata; class Actinopteri; order Beloniformes; family Belonidae; genus Xenentodon; species Xenentodon cancila. The sequence continues at coordinate 4,465,009 of CM026208.1, forward strand.
ATGAAAAACACCTGGAATGAAGACAGATACACGCTCCTACATGCTCCAATGTTCTGCCACGTAGAGCTGAGACGTCTGCAACATGTCCTGCAGTAATTTGAGGACTAGAGCGCTGATAAACTGCCCGAGATGTCTGGATTCTGCACAGCCTTATGGATTTCTTGCAACTAGCAGCGTGGCCGGGAATAACGATTTTAGATCGCCACTTCGAGCGCAGGGCCTGAAAAGGTTATTGCTGCTTGTAGTTACACGGCTCTGTCTTTAACCTCCAGCCGGCCCCCTCTGCCTCACCTCGCCGCAAGTCTCCCAGGCTTCTGTTTCCATCTCCTCCGGCTGGCTGAGCAGACGTCCGCCTGAACTTCCCGAGCAAAGACGGCGTGACCAGGAGGAGGCTTAGTTTCACTTCCTACCCCTGCCCTTTCTCCGCACATTTAATCAAGTGACTTTTTTAGTGGACCTTAACTTTTTTCCCTCATTGCATTCTGGAAGCTGCTTTTCTTTGAGGTAAACGACTGTTTAAGTGCAAACACACACTTATGCAGACGTGGGCACATGCAGCACACACACTCTCCCTCAAACACACAAACAAAGGCGCACATATTCTTAGGGCAGATACACCAATCAGCCTACGACTCTGTATCACACTCAGACACACATCCAGCGGCTTAGTTAGGATTAGACCACACACGCACACAAACATACACTCTGCAGTTATCCACTCACATCCACACAAGCAGATGCCCACTATACACACACACACTCACACACACACACACACACACACATGGCTCTCATTATCATGCATAGTGGTAGTGGTTGCATTGATTTCCACTCTGTCTTAAACTTAGCCCACACAGAACTTGTGTGTGTGTGTGTGTGTGTGTGTGTGTGTGTGTGTGTGTGTGTGTGTGTGTGTGTGTGTGTGTGTGTGTGTGTGTGTGTGTGTGTGTGTGTGTGTGTGTGTGTGTGTGTTTGGTCAGCTTGGCAGAGCTTCTCCAGGCTGAGGGAAGATTATGGCTCAGAGATTTTTCACTTGTCCTCTTTTTTCTCCCTCCCTCCCAGTTCCTTCACTCTTTCTCTATTATCCACATACTCTTCCTCCCGCTCCCTTTCTCTCCTCCTGTCTCTTTATTGCTGTTCACCCCATCAATCTCTGTCTTTCCTCACTCACACACACACACACACACACACACACAAAAGAAATAAAGAAAAGTGCCGTTAAGGAATTTGTAAGAGGTAACTAGAGGGAGTAGAAGGAGGAGATAGAAATAAAATGATAGAAGGAGATCAAGACGAATAGACAGAGGGGTGAGGGAGGAGCATGGAGGAAAGAAATGATAAGTGGAGGGATGGAAAAAGACAGGGGAATGAGAGAAAGGAAATGCGGGAGGGTAAATAACAACACATTGACTGACAGAGTGAGGGACGGAAGGATAGACGGAGGAGATTTTAGATAAGATTGGAAGTTATTTTGCAAATCAGAACGCTGTGACAAAATCCACTGGAGAGGATGGATAGATGAAGTGGTGGGAAAAAAGAACAGCACGGTTGTCCCATCTCACTTTCAATATCTGACGTCCGCAGCTGGAAGCTCGAGTCGCCCTCCTTCAGTTAGAGACGATGATCATTTGAGATCTCTCAGGCATTATAGCTATATTATGGGATGTCTCAACCGCTGGCATTGCTCCATTCTAATTAACTAGCTCACAGCGTATATCTGGCTCCTCAGACATTTAGTTAATGGTTTGCAGCAAGGCATAAGCAATCCAATACTGCAATTAGGAAGGTTTACTAACTTCCTAGCATGAGATACCTGCAACATAATTACTTAAAGCCTAAAAGCAGAATGGTGAGGCCCTTTTTTTTCTTGCATATTTAGGTAATGAATTTCAGAGAAGAATCAATGGAGTTAATCCAATAAATCCCTGTCAGCTGAGCTGACTCGGGATTTATGATCTAAGGTACATATTTAAGCTTACGTATTGCGAGTGATATATGGACTGCAGATGGTGTGGTGCTTTTTTTTCTTTTATTCTTACACTGGATACATTATTCTTTTCAGCTTCAGACAGCCTGTGGATAAACTCAGGCTTTGTTAACTGAGTTGAATAAAACTTAATTATTGAAAAAAGAACTATATTTTCGCTTAAACTTGCCATCCCCAGTTTAATCTCAAGGGTTCACGGATGCTCCTTCACAGTGCATGTCTACCTGAGTTAGGAGTCACTGCAGTCCCTCCTGCTTTACTCTCCCTGCTTGGTCAGCTCTCTCTGGAGCCGGGAAAATGCTCCTGCAGCCATGCCTTGATGAATTGCATTTTCGACATTGCCGCACGAGACACAGCATCTGATTGAATAATATTGATTTTTAACACTCATTCATCGAGCGGCAGAAGTGAGATCCACCAGAAAATTACAACACAATTCTGCAGCCTTGCAAATTTTGCCTTGCAGCCTCATTTATCTCCTTGTTTTGGTGATAAAGCTGACTTACTCAACCTGTTCGCCCAGGACTCCAATGTAAAAAAAAAAATGAAAGAATATTTATTGAAAATCCTTGTTCCTTCTTAAATTAGTATTTTGAAACAAGTTCCTCTGAACTAAGTAAACCATACTATGGTAAGAAAACCATATAGTTTCATATTTCAGTCCATCTACAATGTTGTTTTACGCAGTACAATCATGAGCATGAACTGAACACACGATTATTACATTACTGTACTCTCTCTGAAATAATAATTTGTTAACTTAAAAATTAAACTATGCGTCTGTTTTAATAAAGGATGATGGGTAACTGGCTGTTTTGAAGTTAGTTTGGTAACCCAAACTGGTGGTATTGATTTACTGTATGATCCTTTTTCATTGTTTTAGCCATAAATTCACAAGTTTCAACAAAGTTGTTGGATTTCCACTCTCTAGCAACAAAGTTGCCTTTCTAGGCTGCTATAATCTCACGAGATCCTTCTGTCCAGTCTCCAAGCTACCCATTTGTGGCCAAAGTATGTGAGTGTCCTTCACTGGCAGTTGCAGGAAGGTTTAGATGTCATGACAGACAACAAAACTAGCTCCTTGTTAAAGACTGACCTCACAAGTTGAGCAGATTGATTTGATGTGTGCACCACAGTGAATGGCAAATGTTTCAGCCAATTCAGCCTCTTTCTCTGCGTATTAACTCCCAAGATGCTTCTGTGTAACAAACCATCTGTTGCATCAGGTCACAAAAATCAGCAAAGACAAAACCAGCAAAAGTCTGGCGAAGACACATGGACTCGTATTAACTGAAGTGCCACATATGTTTTTAAAGGGATGGCAGAGACCAAAAGAAAGTTAAAAGAAAAATTAATGTTTTATTTTTTCATAAATGAAAGTTGCTGAAGACAGAAATGTTAATCAGATTTCTCAGAATAAGTTGTGAAACAAGTGTTAACAAGTGTTCTGGATTCAAAAATAGAAGAAATCATGAATTTATGAATCACTGTATCTCGGTGCAGCGATGGCTGGTTTTCCTCCGCCATCCAAGCACGGCTGCAAGACGACAGCTGAACATACCCTTGGGCTTGTGGAATAAGCATGGCGACCGGTCTGAGAGCAACAAAGTGCTACAGGGACGCTGACATTTGGTAAAAATGTGTTTCTCACTGCGAGTTTGTTGTTTCCATTATTGTATTATTTCATGCAGCCATGTCTGTGACAGCGCAAAAGAAATGGAAGCTGCCAGCCGGTGTTTGTCATTGTTCTTAAATTATGTTGAAAGTTAAAAACAGTTAAAAACAACTTTGAGTTCTTCTACAGTTGCATACACTGTAATATATACTATTTTTAGTGACTTTCTTCTAAGCCATAAGTTTACATAACTTGACTGTGGCCTTAAAGGCTTTAGAGAATTTGATATGATGATGTTTTAGCGTTTAGACATTCTGATCACTGACATTTAAATTAATTGGAGGGACATCTGTGGATGTATTTTAGGGCACAACTTCAAACACAAGGGCACCAGTGCCTGGCATCATGTGAAGAATCAAAAGTAAAGCATCGCGGACAGTCACAGTTCTGGTTCTTTCTTGGGTACAATTATCAGATGCCTGAAGGGCCCACATTCATCTGTTCAAACAACAGCACACAAGTATAAACACTAATTGCTGCTGTGTCCCAGAGATGAATCTGCTTTGGTGCCAAATGTACAAATGAACATCAATGAAAGCTCCCGTAAAGATGCATTCTGGATCAAAAAGCCACCCTGCTCCTAAACCATGGTAAAAATACCAGATCACAATTTGCAGCCGCGGGTGGAGTCAAAGATCTTAATTTCTGGAGACATGCCCTGTCCTTTTGATTAGACTAAAGGTAGACTGTAATGATCGTTGTTATGTTTACAGGAAACAAAGGTAAACTTGCTCAGAACACCATCCAAACCATGAAGAATTGAGGGGCGACATCTTTGTGATGTGGGATTGCTTTGCTGCAGGAGGAGATGACATCATAAGGAATGAAGATTATGAGGATATACTGGATCTACGTTAAAATTTGGGTGTGGATGGGTCTTCCATGAGGACGGGCAGTCGTGTAAAGTGGCTTAAGGACAACAACATGAGATATGTAGCACAACAAATACAATGTTGGGTCTTCATTAGGTCATTTGTAGACTTTTTTAATCACAGCTCCTGACAGAAACATATGTAGAAGTGATACTTTGAATTTGTATATTAGGAGCGTTTTATCTTCTACACTAACAACAGACAGTGACTTTCAAACTGTTGGTACATTAGTATTCTCTGACGGGTATAAATGTTTGCCATTGGTCAAAATTTAAAGTCCATAATACACCAGAAAGCACAAATTGTCCATGAGAGGTGTTAATTAGTGAGCTTTAGAGGTTATGGTAGGTCTATTTCTTAACCGTGGAGAGAGCTAAGTAAGATTAATTGACAGTGGCCTCCTGCTGCCTGTGTGCTGACAAGGATGAAGAAATAATTATTTTAGCTGCTACCAGACCTCGTGTCATTAATAATGACAGACAATTAGAAACAGGATGACAAAGAGAAATTGGGTGTGCATGTTTACTATGTGTTCACGTTGCTTCAAGACTGATACAAGTAGAGCAAATCACAGTGTGAACTGCTTTGACTGGCTGGTTGTTTATGTCTGGATTTTGATTCCTAAAAATCAAACGTCTCTTCTACGGGTTTGCTGAACCACTTACAGATTAATGGGTCTGCTTATGGAACCAAAACCAGATCATTAAGGTTTCACAGCAGCCCAAATGTGTCTGTGATCGGCATGCAGACGCTCGCTGCATCTCTGCAGGAGAAAACGAGACTGTGTTTTCCACAAAAGCACCTTTTTGATTCCAGAAAACTAAAAATATCCTTATAATACATTTCAAACTTGACACAGTTTTCTCATGGCGTAGGCTACTAAACATCATCACGTCATGAGAGAGTTTTCCATTAAAGAATGGTTTGTTTTTTGTTGGGTTTTTTTTCAACTAAAGCACTTTCCCTGCTGCCATCCTTTGCTGTTGCCTTCCAAACTAGTTTCAATGTCACAAAATCACAAAAAACGCCTGCTCTGTATTTTGGAAGCCGATCTGGCTACAAGTTCATGTTAGTGCATGCGAGTCTCTCGCTTTAAAAACTGCTTACTCCTACTAAACATACACATCCATTTTTAACAGGAGCCTCGTCACACTGCACAGAACAGGTGAGCAAAGCAGAAACTCAGGAACAGGGACTGCACAGAAAAATCCAGTCAGTTTCAGAATAAAATAGCTGATGCAGGCTCC